>MU882656.1:0-17366 GCA_036418205.1 Ostertagia ostertagi
CAGGAGCTGATGGTGATCGGGGGTTGAATTTACCGGGTCGAAAAATATTGGATGTCAAAAAAATTTTTGCTCCAAACGACGCCTATGTTCAGAATGTTCGAGAGTCAGACCTATTGACGTCTTTGGGGTAGGAGTGGATTCTTCCTAAGCATCAAACCTGAATTTCCTCAAGCCGATACAGAAAAAGCACCAAACATGACTGATCTCACGAACTTACAGCCAGTTCATGAAAAACCTAGGAAGACCTTTGGACTTTCTAGAATACTTCTCAGAAACACATGGCCTTTGGCTATCATTATCCATAGCATTTGAAGTGAAAGGGGCAGCTGCCAAATTTTTTTTCAGGAGCAAACAACAGCTTTTATAAGTTTTGACAGCTGGCCGAACATTTTTTGTCACGCTGCGGACGTTGTGTAAAACTCAGAAACAGGTCTGCTTCATCTAGTTACAGAGTAAGGTCGGGGTGAAACAACAAAAATGAGAATTCACACGCGGGGGATCACAACCGAGAATTGAAGACAGAAACCCGAGTTAGGCTTTGGCTACGCATTCCCCTAATGGCCATACCCCAGCCTACACGATTTCCTCCGGTCAGCTCCAACTTGAGATTGTGGTCGCCACGCCTAAACTTCACTTGGCGTCATTTTCACTGCAGTGAGCAATAAGGCCGCCCAGAGCGCTTCACTCTTCTCAGCGAGGAGAAGTCGTGTTACATCACTTCCGTCCACTTTAGCGATAGGCAGATGTCCGCCAATTTACAACATAAATATGACAAGCGCAAAATCGAAATGCGTAAAACTAATCAGACATCATTGACCAAGAAGAGTTTTCAGAGCCTTTTTCATAGACAATAGGCGTATGGGATGCATTAGAGCATTAGTAGGCGTCTACTAGCGGGTCCATCTGCTCCAGGATTTGTTAGCGATACATACGATACAGCGACAATTGCCCTCGTTACCCTACCCAACACCCACCATCGCCCTACCGTACCCAACAACAAAAGAAAGAACTAAAAGATGACTAAAAACGACCGTATTCTTAACAATTCATCGCTTTCAAGCCAGATGCCCCGTTACTCCTTGAGCGCACTGCTTCTTTAGAAAAGAACACGGCCGACAGCGATAAAAAATCGCCGCAGCGATAAACATAACGCGATAGTGACGCGCATGCACACATGTTGTTCAGGATGATTCGGACGCAAAACGTAAAGATCAGCGCTATCTCGAACCCGGGCACTTCTTCCAATATTGAACTTACCTACTCTCAAAGAACCCTCCTCGATCATCACTCCAACCATCCCAAATTTTTCTAATCCAGTTAGGAACCTATACTAGGAGTATTTACACCACAATTCAATCATTCATTCGATGGGATAGTTCAAGGAGAAAAATAACCCAAGAAGAACAGTAGGAGAATCGAGCAAATGTCTTGAAAAAATCCTAAAAGAGCAAAAAATTGAGCTTGAATGAAAAGCAGAGAGCTGAGAACTTCCTGAACGAATGATACCCGCACTAGAAGAAGAGAAGTTGAACCTTTTCTCCTTTGCGTTAATCTCGCGTAGTCACAGGATTTGCAGCGAAAAATTCATGGTCGTGGAAACCCCAAAAAGTCCGAAGATACTACCTGCCCACTGTGATTACCTAGGGTGAGCCTTCAATAAAAAATGGAAAGTCACGCCGGGTTTTTAAAAATTTGGCTACAGGGAGGCTGAAGCCTTGGCGCGCTTTGATTAACCTCCCGCTACTGATGGACAGCTATCTATATAATTTGTAGCGCAGTAATTAGCGCGCTTCCTTAAAGTACCCATGATTAGACCTTGCTGGCTTGTAAACTACCGACACGGGGCACGGAGTGAATTGAATTCTAAGGTGAGCAGCTTCCAACGCTTGGTGTCAGAGCCTAGGCCTAACCCACTCTCTAAGTGTCCTTTGTGGAATTAATGACCAAGACCCAATTGCTCTCCGAACGGAGTCCATCGTCTACTGAAGCCTTTCCAAGATGACGGCGCTTTCTATGAGGTTTACTTTTGGGCCTCTTTGCCTTCGAAAGAGCCTAGATCTGCGTCGTTGAGGCGGAAGATTGACCACCCACGGAATGGGATTTTGCGTGGAAAATCTATTGGGTGGTCGCTGCTCCGCTTCAGCGAACAAGATCTAGGCTTTGACGAAGGCGAAGAGGCCGAAACGTATGCCTAATAAAAAGTGCTGAAATCTTGTGAAGACTTCAGCAAACAATTCGCTCCACTCGTCCTATGCCAAGATTAGAAAAAGTCGATCTAGAATGATTTATGACTATACAGGCTGTGACGGTTTTCACTTACCCTATTCACATTTAAGATTTACTGCTCTAAGCACCCCACCTTAAAATGGTCAAAAGCAGATCGTTACATTTTGCGAATCAAATTGGTCCCATTAAACATTTCACCATTTGCAAAATGCAACGCTAGCAATCAATCTCATTTCCTAGTCGGGCAAAAAGCGCCCAAACAAATCGCGTTTGCTGATAAAACAAACCACATAGACCACACAGACATCCAAAGACTGACGACGGGCAAGCAATTGCCGGAACTTTCATCAATGGCGCGGAATTTTCTGAATTCGCTTCACAGAACGAGCGCGCCGTCACGCCGCATTGAATAGGCAGCGAATTTCTCAGCTGCAATTCATCCTATGCAGGGACGTTACACCCACAGCAAAATTCAGTACATATTTTTTCGAGCACTTTTCCAGAAATGGTAGTGGGGAACCCCTCCAAATAACACCTGCCTCTTTATCCCCACCCTTCCTTCTACACATTTCAACTTCGTGACATTATCCATAAGTTATATAGCCGAATTCGCAGAAATTCTTCAGAAAACTTCGAAAGTTCAAAGTTCGCCCCGCCTCTTTCCTCGTCGAAAAAAAAGTACGAGGGATCCGTATCTCAAACATTTTTCCATAAATGTTGAGGAGTAAGACAGAGATCTTAAGGAGAGCAATCGCATACAAAGAAATGAATAACCAGTTGTCTTTGAGCTAGAGATATCAGCAGCCTTCTGGAAGAAATTTTACCTACACATGTTTTCCCAGCAAAATTATTAACAAAATCCCAATGGAAACCTTCGCTTTGCGGCCTCCTTAACACGTATGACCCTAACGGGACCGAAGCCAATTCCTCCACTTATCAACAGCTGTTCTGATTGAATAATTAATGCAGCTGGAAGAATAGAAAAAAAAAGGATCTTGCAAAATGAACGTCCAATAAAAACTGGGGCGACCGTTGCCGCGAAACGTCCACGCTTCTGGCCGCCTGCCCTTATTCAAGAATTAAGAGGCAAGCCGCATTTCTCTCAATAGCGATTGCGTGACTTCTGCACAAGCATCGAGAAACGAAAGGGACATCCATTTTTTGAAACAGCGCGTAATTTAAACAGAACAAACCATTATCAGTGTTCCGATATGCTGTAAATAGGCCACATAAACGATTTTGCAGCAGAGACTTACGTAGGGAAATGTCAAGAGAACTCACACGAAGTTACGCTTGGTTCACAGAAACTAATGGTCGTACATCTACCTTTGGACTCATGCCAAGGAATTCCAGGTACTCGAACGCTCAAAGCTCTACTCAAACCTCGCCTACCCTTTCTGATAGGCCTGAGCAAAAGACCAGGCAGCCTCCTTAACATATTCTGAACGCCTACCCCCCAATCAAAGCAGAGTTGGAACCAGCAAAACGTTTCGCCCCATTTTTATAGTTCCATTTCATGATTTTCACAAATCCAAACCAGGGTGCGCCATGGCCCGAGAAATACTCGGTATGCAGGGTAAGCCAAGCTCGAAAGTATGGCGTGACCTGGTTCACGTTTCCTCACCTAGGTGGAAGGTTTATCCCCTAGGTTCACCTGCAAGTTTACCGTACCCTGTACAGCTATACAATTTATGAATCATGAATAAAGGGAAGGAGGGGTTAGCACTGCCTGTGCATAATTCGTAAAACCTACAACAATCCCAATTTTGCAGAAGGAGGAAGCTCCGGTATGGTTGCGAAAGCACTACGGCGCCTCCTCACCTGCAAAAATTGGAACAGTGATAACGGCAGCATTACTGTAATAAATGCCCCCTTTTGTTCAGATAGGTTCCCGGCTATGAGCCATGCTTTCGGATTATAGCCTCTGATATCAGACCTGATGAAATGCGCAAGCTCCGACAGCATCGCCTTAATTTTCCTCAGTTTTCCATGAAGAGCTTATTGTACGCGATATAGAAAAAGAGCTGTTCAAAAAAAGAGCAACTGAGATTTGCAGCTCTGATTCATTGCCCACGGCAAAATTGACGGATTGCCATGACAAGGACAACCGGCGCTGACCAAAGAACAAGAAGCGCCACTTACAGCCAGCACTATGACGACCAATAAAAGACATTGCGGTGAAACGAGAGAACAAATAACGCTAACACATGAATGGCATGTGGGCTGCAATAACGCGCGCGCGCATCATTAAACAAAAGGGCGATGCGATTAAAATAGAAAAACGACATGACAAAAATGATGTCGACGACGCGTCACACTGAGGGAAAATCAACCATGGAAAATTGCCACACATTTAAATGCCTTCACCACATCGAAGTTATTTACCAATGCTGCTGCAATGCAGTGGCTGCAAAACTGGGAGCGCTATTATGGAGAACGGTCGTGAGACCACACGAAAGAAATCTCGTCACATTGTCTAGCGCAACTCCCGGAAAAAAAAAACGGGAGAAAACCAAAACCTTTTCAAGGGCTATGTTGCAGGAATACCCACTCTACCTACATACAGTATGCTCTACGCCAAGAGAGACACTAAATGGATCGAGATGATGAAACAAAGGGGAATTCTCCAGAAAGAAAAGAGGAGTGCAACGTCAAGAAGCTATCTGCACGGCTAAGCCACGACATATATTGACCGCTAAAAATAAAAGTCCTTACAGAGGTGAGTACTATAAAGGCCCTTACGTTATGTCCGCACTTTCGATGCGATCGAATAAATGTTTGCAGCCCTCAACTTATCTGAAGGTAAGCAGGAAAAGATCAAAGGAATCTTGCGCGGAAAATTCTTGCACTCTTTCCTAACATGAATATGTCAGTTGTGATCACTGGAAATAGCACACAAAGTTTCACGCATGAAGATTCGGTTTCTGAAGAGAAACAAACGTACAAAAACTACACGTTTTGTGGATCATCGAAGGACGCTAAAGGGTGATCGCAGAAGGCCGCTAGGCGCGAGGCATGGAAAGAAGACGGCGTTTGGCGGCTACGTACCAGGCGACGCAATGAGAGAATCGGGTTAAAGCGCGCGATTTCGGAGAGTGGAGACAAATCGATCGATGGAATAGGATGGAGTAGAAGTGTAAGATGTGAATGCAACGAAGCAGAAGGCCAGAAAGAGCTTCTAGTGAATGCACTCCAAGAACCAAGTTTGAGCATCCCCGTCGCCAGCATTCGTGAAAGACGTCCGTGGGCAATTCGAACGCGTAGCAGCCTTTTCGAGTTTTCGAATTTCTAATCAAAACGAAAGCAATACTTCAGTTCTTTTCACTATTATCGTGGATAATGAGTCTCAAGCCAGTGATTTATGGCTGAAATAGAATCATGATTTTTCCGCGCAAGATTCCTTTAAAATAACTTCGTCTATAAGCTCAACCCTTCCTCAGCTGAGTCTCACAAACCTCACCTCCACTAGGGGCCGCCGTATCCAACATCCTTTCTCACAAGAGGAAAGATTATGAACCCATTAAAATTTTTGCGCTTCTAAATCCAAGAGAGTCAGGCTATTTGCACTGTGAAATGTATGTGTTGAAACATAAAACATGGTACCTGAAAGTAATGCTACATGTCTCCTAATATATATAATTCATGGAACTTTTTTCTTCCTCTAGCCTGAGACAGTGATTGGGGCAACTTGGCCCAAGTACTACTCTCACACAAAGTCAATCACCTACGCTGAGACAATACGCGAACGGGGGTCGATAGTTTGTATTAGTTATGTGGGGGAAGAACGTACATTGCTCGTCGCGCATGCGAGAAAATCTGCGCTTGACGTGCATAAATCTCGGCCTCCCTCGTCTTTTTTTAAGGGAAAAAAACTAGTTGTGGAGACAGGGTCGGCTGAAATCTCGTCATCGAAAGGAGGGTAATAAAAAAATTTTCAAAAGTCCCAACGGTAAGGGTTGACCCTGCTCCCACACCCATGGTAAATAGAACTACACCTGAATTCTAAACGAAACATTTGTACAGTCAGCAATGGGTATATATAAAAGTACAGTCAGTACAGAACGTTTTTCGAGACCTAAAATACCGTCAAAATCCCTTAAAAAATCGATATGTTTCCCTCAAAAAAAAAAACCCGGTAATCTTTTTGGAAAAATCCTTCAAGACATCAATGTTTTAGAGGGGATGGAGGAAAAAAACAAAAGAAAAAAGAAACAGGAAGCGTTCGCTGCTGGAAATATACAAAAAAAAATCAACAAAATAAACAAATATCTCGCTGCCCACGAAGTAATCAACAAATGAAACAAACGCAACACAGGATACTCCAAGGAGAAGCCACGCACCTTTTTCGACCGGATCTTTCGTTTCAATTTCTCAATCCGTATCGCTTTTTCAGCTGCTAATCGTTTCTTCTCGATTTCTTCTCGTGCACGAACCGTTTCCAATTCCTTCTCAAAAACCTAAAAGTACAGAATTAATCAACTTCCTTCAAACTTAAACGTACAGGACTAATCAAAAGTACCAGAAAATAAGGAACATCATAATGCATTTATAAATTTATTCTGATCCCCAAAAAGGTTTAAATACTGCAAAGTACCAGTCAGAAACAAATACAACCGTCGACAGTTAATAATCGCGATTATAATGCAGACGTGTGCCAGCCAATCGTCATCAGGTTTATGCATTTCACTAGCGCGTCACTCTTCAGTAGCTCATAAGTTCACAGTGCTCCTTACAATTCAAGCTTCAAACAGAAAATCAAGGAGAAAAGATAAAAAAGAGCCTTTTCAAGAGCCAATCCTCATGGCTTACTTCCTCATTGATCGCCACACACAAACAACTTCCTGTCTAGATGTTAGAAGCGTTCTGGCGCCATTGTGTCCACATAACAATGACTTGTAATTAGGGTGCGTCATGTTCCGGGAGTATTCGGCAGCCATCATCCACCTTTTCAGCTAACGTCCCACTTTACCCTCCGTCCAAATCTTTCAACCCATAAGAGATTTTCCCCCAAAAAATTAGTCGAGAGTGAATATACTTATTCATGTATCAGCTCATTTGATCAGCTAACTTCACATAGGCGATGATCTGCGAAAGATGCAAAAGAGTTGAACGTGAGCCGAGATTTTCATGCATCTGTTCATGATGCATAGGTTGCCCCAACACCCAAAAAGGGCCAAATGAGCAATTCAATGACAACACGCACCTCGAACCACCACATACAGAGAGAGGACAGGCAGTAGCAGAAGGATGTAGTACTGTAACCTACCGCGTTGTTACCATTAATCAACGCAAAAATATTTTTCGAGCTTTTTGTTCAACTCTACAACGGATAAGACCGTGAAAACTACAAATTCTGGGTCAAATTTCCTAATCTTTCGTAAAAACTTTTGGAAATTCTGAACGCTTGGTCGAAATCCTCAATCCAGAAAAGTTCTCTTTCTATTTTTCCCCAAGATTCATGGCAGATTGAATACGACCCCCTCCCACAAACACGGACATGACCCCTTCCCCCAGCGTTCAACAATCCACGACCTTGGCTCACTCTCCTTGCAGTGCACAAAGCACTGCCTATCTCTCACATCTTGTTCACCTTTGAAAGGATGAAAGGCTTCACTTAGCGCAGGAACATCCGTTTCCTAGGGTATATGTCACTCAACCCACTACACCCACTACATTAGCCCCCCCCCCACCTCCCCAAAAGCCCCCCTCCCCAAAGAGGGTGAGTCACAGGGTAAACGATCTGTTAGATTTGAAAACCCTTAGTCGATGCCCCAATAATCCCTCCTCTACTTTGCAATACGAATTCTTCCATAAATGGAGATTCACTGGGGTGGGAGGATGGGCTAGAGGGGTAGCAGCGCAGTTGAAGGAAGAAAGGTGACATTCTTGCGCATCTCTGAAAATTTGTCACCTGAAATTCACCATCTCCCCAAAAGGCCTGTTCCTACTCTTGCAAAGATATACTGCCGATCCAGCTTATAAAGAGCTCTCGCCTTCACCTCCCCACCTGGGCTAAATATGAACCTAACGACTCTTCCACGCGATATACATTTGCAACCTTGCAAGACCTACTATTGACTGAAACATAATCTTCAATTGCTGCCACTTTCGTTATGCACAAGACGATGTTTACTTAAATTGCACAGATTCCTTTCATATTCCAACTCAGTTTTTTTGCACCTATCGTTGCCCTTTTGCTGGCGAGGACATTTTTTGTGCAATTGTTTTCAGTTTTTTGTTTCACATTAAACTCTATGGCGTAGCAAAGCTCTGCGGGGAATAAAAAGTGATTTATGGGATCTGAAACTTTCCAACCGGAAAAGGTTTCATAACACCTAATCATTCAGCCGCGTTTATGCGAAACCGGTTGGTATACTTCCGGCGGCGCCAAGGTAACACAGTAATGACTTTCGGAACTCTTCGGTAACGGATATCCAAAAAATACTCCAAGAAAATTGAAAGGGGGGATTTCAAGGATATTGTGTGACCAGAATCTCTCCGCCGAAACTCAGTTCAACCAGTCAGCAGCAGCTCGCCGCGACGATACGATGGAACAATGGTGGACTTTTACAAAATTGTGAAAATTCACCCAGTGCCAAATTTTGCTTGGCACTTGGTTATACCAAAAGTTCAGCACGACGCGCTATTCAGGCGCAATACGCCACAAACTCCCGCATGTTCTTAGCAGGTTTGTCGTTGCAGGGATGCTATAAAAGCCTGGTACGGTACCCAGCATGCTCAACACCCCACTTAGGCGCGATTTCACACTTTGAGCTGTTGGCGTACACCCCCCCCCCCCCCTCCCACTCCTATCCATTCCCTTCACTTCTCCCCCAGTGACCACTACGATCGATCTCATTTATAACCTCTGAAGATCGTTACAGATCGAAGAAAATAATATGAAAAGAAAAAAGGGTAGATTGCCACCTAAAGCGCATTCTAAAGCCACCAAGGATATTCACTTAATTGTTGACATCGCTTAGCGCACTCGCTGGCGTCAAAAATTTATACCTGAGAGAAGTTGCTTGAGAAATTTCGTATGAAAAGTAAGCCAGATCACAATTTTGACTTACAAAAGTTCATCCAGGCTTAGGCGATTCAAACCCCCAGACTATAGCCTGACACCTGCACCCTCCCTGAAATAGATAATCTGGCACACACCTGCCTAGAATTACAGAGCGTTGCCAAAAAAAATGTCCTAGCAAGATCGAACGATTTTTCCTCAAACCCCCATTAAGGCTCGGTGCAGGCTTCTCGTATTTCCATGAGCCTCAAAAATCGGTTTTTTTATAATTCCATAGGACAGATAAGCGTATCCGCTCCTCGAATTCTCCTTACACAGAAATAACCAAACGGCTAGCAACAATTGCCAAACAATTGGAACAGCTCCACAGAATGAAAAAATCCCAGGTAGGCAAGCTGCAGCCCTGACTGCTTTGCTACAACCTTCCAAAAGGGCAAGCCTTCACTAGGCCAAGGTTTCGGTAATAATCGCCCTTTTCACAGTCCTTTTGGAGATTGATAGTCCACTGGAGCTACAATTCCAAAAAAGCTCCGAAGAAGGCAATTAGAGCCGAAAAGTAGGCACAAAAAAAGCATGCATCTGAGCCGTAAACAATATAGACATGCCGAGATTATGTGTCATAGTGGTCAAAATCCGCAAAGCGCACTTTGCAAACTTGTACAAGCACGTGATCTCCGTTCGCGAAACAATAAATTATTTACAAACAATACCACTCTCAAATAAGTTCGCTAACAGCTGTTCCATTGGTTCAGCAGAATTCAACATTCTCAGAACAGCTGACTGTCATGTTGCTCAGAAACCACACAAAAAACGACAACAGTTCCCGAGCATATGTCGACGGTTTTATATAGCTCTGAACTCCACAAGTCAAAAACGTTAACCATTCGATCCCGCATGTGAACAACTCCATGGTTTCTGTGTTTGCAAATTTTAATCCTCAAAAGGTCTGTGTAAGCCCACAGCTAAATATCCTTCTATTATATAAAGCGCTAACTTTGTGTGTCGGTTTGTGTATCTGTATGTGTGTGTGTGAGTGTGTGTGTGTGTGTGTGTATGTATGTGTGTCCGTCCGCAAAATGAAGTGAGTGAGAAGGAAGCTCATGGGATAAACAAACCGCTAACAAATCGGGTAGCTTACAGGATTTGAGATATCAATGTTTTGTAGCAGGATAGTTGTGATAACACTCTTAGGGCTATATAAACACCTGCTTAGCACACTTCCGTTCATTCCACATGGTGCTGCAGTGGCAGCTGGAGGGCAGTGGAGAGAGGAAGGGAGGATGAGGAAGGGAAGCGAAAAATCTACCGTCATATCATGATTGTGTCCCTTCTACTGTTTGAAACACCATTGTGTTGCATACGCGTCACTTCCAGGAGGTGTTGGTGTCACAGGAGGAAGGGACCATAGCGGAGGATAGAAAGCTTGCGCAGGAAAGGAAGGTCCCGGCGGTTGACGGGGGACTAATCTGGTTCCATAAAGCAATGAAAAATTATAATTGAATAAAGCTAAGACCGTACGGCCGTTTGGTGCGCATCTCCCACCTTTTTTTTTACATTTTTCGCACTAACATTCTTAAGGTCACCAAAAATTTCGATTAATGGTATAATTGTACTGATTGTGACTTGTTTTTCTTAGTTGACTGCTGTTTTTTGGCCGCAGTTCGCCTTGCGAAAAGTTTCACAAGAATGCTGGGTTTTTTTCCGCGTTTGCGTTTTTTTTTTTTTCAAAAAAAAATTTCTGGAGACCGTAGAATGGGAGGTTCGAATCCTGTCTGGGGCAAAAGTTTTGTTCACAACTCGGCATTCTTGTGAAACATGTACTGATTAAGCTATTCTCCGTAATCCCATAAAACATGCAACCAATTCCTGGAACATAAGAATGGAGGCACACTCTATGGGACACGGCGGAACACATCGGTCCCACACTTTCATTTCCTCCATGTAAAGTGCGGGACGGATGGGTTCCGCGCTGTCCCATAGAGGACAATCGCTTGACCAAAATGTGTCAATGTCTCACAATGTGTTAGTCAGTAGAACTACAAAAAAAGCTAAAATTTGAAATTACAGAACAAGAAAGACCTAAAGGTAGCACGTTCAGATTTTAGAATGCAATTCATTGATGGAATGAATTACGAGATTAGAAAGCTAAAATTTGAAACGGAGATACTTCCCGAAAAAATCCCGGTTATCCTTTCACAAGTATTCTAATGACGTTCTGCTGAAAAAACAGCGCACAACTTTTGGAAAGTGATATTTACTCAGCTGGAGTTCTTTGCTTTCTAGCGGACTGAAAATCATAACGAGACCTGGCCTCGATCACTGCCGAGCCATACTTAATTACGAAAAATTATACCGATTTTTTTCCATTTTTTTCGTTTCCACCAAAGTATAATGTGAGGACAGAGAGCTCGAACCCGGACCTTACGTTTTCTGGGCAGAAACGTTAACCAGTACTCCACCATGGACCCTGTTTAACCTCAACTCAGTTATGAAAGTACTGAATACAGCTCTTTGAGTATTTTTACATAACAAATGAGCAGACCACTGCTTGCATCCCATTCAGAACAGTTACACAATGCGGGGAATACAATTCAAAGATAGAAATTGCAGCTAAAAGGGTAGGAGTGACGTACACAAGCCATATTTAGGCTTTGTGCGCGGGCGTCTGCCTATTTGTCATTCCGTCAGCCGATAGGAATAGCTCTCAATACTAAATTCCTATTCGGAACTCCTTTCACGTCATGAAATAAAAGCCACAATGTCTGCATTCCAATGAACATATATCCTGAAATGCAGACAGCAGGGGATCCCATATCTCGCCTATGGTCAATAGAGGCTAGTTTTTACAAGAAGCCCATAATTTTGAGGGAACTGGATCATTTGATTTCAAAATAATGTGAGTTTGACCAATTGTAAATCAAGTGAAAAATGAAAATACATAGAAGTGACAAATTACGGGTCCGCAATAGTCAAATGCTCTGGTTCATTGAAATTTGTTCAGGGTAAAATCAAACAAAATGCTCCAAAAGCCCTTTTCCAAACCTGCTTTCGTTCTGCTGGTTCTCCTTTCACGCCCAAAATGAGCTTTTTGTAATGGACAAAGGTATGTTATAATTTTAGTTTTATTTTTCATTTATTTGCCTTTGATATAATTAGTTTGACGCATGACGTTGCGTGCGTCATGCGTCAAAACAAATATATAAAAGGCAAATACCACCTGGAATAGGAAGAAATGGGAGTGAAGGTTGATGGCTGGCAACTTGACACCACGGGTTTTGCTGACGACATCGTTCTTATAACGCCGAACATCGAGCAAGCGGAGCGAATGCTGGCTGATTTCGACTGCGCCTGTGGTAAGGTTGGTCTACAGCTGAACCTAACGAAGACGATGTTTATGAGAAACGGATTGGTTCCTGATGCCCCATTCACGCTCAACGGAACGAACATCACCGAATGCTCCAGCTACGTGTACCTAGGTCGGGAAATCAATATGATGAACGATCTAGCTCCAGAGCTGAGCAGGAGGAAACGAGCGGCTTGGGGAGCGTACAAGAACATCGAGGGAGTAGTGAAGAAGACGAAGAACATCCGGCTCCGTGCCCACCTCTTCGATTCCGCTGTCCTTCCTGCCCTAACCTACGCCTCAGAGACTTGGACTCTGCGCAGGCAGGACGAGCATGGCCGTGTCGTAGCGTTTCAGTCCAACAGCCGCTGTTGGACGATGCTAGGAGTAACCCTATACACGCAAGTGCAGAGGGGGGAATCCGGAGTGCCGAACTACGCCAACGATCGAAGATCAGGGACGCTGCCGTTTTCGCCAAGGAATCGAAGATAAGGTGGGCCGGACACGTCATGCGATTTTGCGATGACCGTTGGACCAGAGCGGTTACCGACTGGATCCCTCGGGACGTTTAACAAATTTTTTGCATGCAAACGTATGGTCTAGTCTGACAGCCGTCTTCTTGGGCTCTGATTTACCCACTTTCCACTAATTCTTACCTCTGATGAAGAGAGTCATCGTCTTTCAGGGATGGCACTGCCGTAGAACCTATTTGAATAAGCTACCAAGTGACAATCTAAATTCAAGGTAAACGAACAAAGTTGCTTCATGTACTCCGAGACTGAGCTTACTCACCCCGCTGTCCCAAGAAAGACCCGGCTTTCCGCACAATCGCCTGAATAAGTGCATACCTGCCAAATAGATTCAGGTACGATTAATAGAGGTTCAGGCTCTAGCGGGGAGGTTGGAAATCTTACATCATTTACATGGTGGTCTTCGCAACACTCCAGGAATGTTGAAAATATGCCATGATTGTACGTGGAGTCGCGACCGGGACAGTGGGCTTTTCGAAAGTCGCTAGCACACGAGAGAAACCGTTTTGTGCTTCCTCTAATACCACCGCTAATAGGTTATCAACGGGGCCAGTCCGTTGTAGGAACTTCAACGATATGGGTATTTGATGTGAATGAGGGAGATCGTGAGTTCAGGCCTCTTTTGTATTAAGTTGTGAGAGGGTGGAGTCCTATTGAGTATGCTGGCCATTGCTGTAGGGGTAGCCAAAAATCTGGAAATGTGTTGCAGTGCGTGGCGAAGGAGCAAGAGAAGGCCGGTTTATTTCTTTTAGCAAATAACTCAGAAAAAGTTGCAAAAATGTTCGAGAATGACGCAAGTGGGTTTTTTGCGGGGCCTTTCCCGGCGAGGCAGATCCGGAAGGAAATTGAGGGTGGAGGTAGAGAGGGGTTGATTGATCCTAATTAGACAGAGGCAATCGTGTATTGTAGAATCGAGCAATGAAAGTGGGGGGTGGTGAAGGGCGAATGTAAAGGGCAACCCGTCTTAGAGGCTGTTAGATGATGATGGGACGCAAGGGATCATCAAAGGCCTTCCCAGCGAGATTGCTTCCGGGAGGTTACTACATCCTTCCACAAAACTGTAAGAGGTTCGGAGATTCGACCCCTTTCACGATTACTGGAGGCTGGAGTTCCGTGCACGAATTAGCGAGCTGACCAACACGAAGACAGACGAGCCGGAGAAGGCAGGCATCCTTCGGCCACCTTCTTTCAAAAATGTTTCGCGTCTCCCAGACCTCCTGATCTCGAAGCCTAAGGTTACTAAGCAGTTAGGGCTTCGAAATCTCTGTCACTGGTAAGCTTTTTCCAAAACTGTTCGAGATCGGAGTGTTGACAACTCAAAACATTCTGGACTATTCAGTCTTAGCAAAACTTCAAAGGAGCTGCTTTTGATGGCGATGAAAATCCGGAATTCCTAAGCGCGATACCAAAAAGCTACGAGAGTACTATGCCGTATTTGCGTCGTAAATGAAACAAAGAGAAGAGCAAAGAGCGCGGACTTATCACTGTTCTCGCACACATTGGGCCTCAGCCTCATTGGAAAGTACCTTCAGAACTGATTGCTCTGACGGAACCAGCATTAGATCATGTTGCGGTTCATCAACCTGAAGAGACTTACCCGCGAGCGATACCCCATACTTAACGTGCCGACCATTTCGCAGGAAAATTTTTTCCCGAATGTTAGTTCCATAGGGCGGTTTCATTCTATGCAGCCTTGCAAGAAAAATTACGAAACAAAAATAGAAGATTACAATGACGCTTCTATCCGACGAAATTAACTTTTTCCTTGAAAAAATCGCGCATGGAAAGCGCATGTTTCTATCTCGACCATTAACCGAAGGCCCGAGTGCCATCCCTCACGACGGGAACGGAAAAAGAGGAAACATTGTGTTTAACCGAAAAAAAAATACAAAAAGACTCAAAAAACTATCTTCCTTCGAATCCCCGCCGCTCAACTGCCACAAATGTAACGTTTCCAATTGTTCTTTGGAGCGCCATCACTGGGAGATCTTTCTAGCCTCCTTACCTATTGCGGGGAAACTCACTATTTTAACTGCATGTAAGTCTTTCGTATCTAAAAAATTTGTCCCTGTTTCCTAAATTCTGTGGGACGAAATTCAGTCCCTTCCTACAACCCCTTTTGCTTGAAAAATTCACCACGATTCGTTCCATGCGCCTCCCTGGCTTCACCCAAGTACCTTTGAACTGTCCACGTAGTAAGGTCATCAAAGACTTGTTTCTTACCAGAAATTGTATATTCATAGAAGACGCTTTGTACGCTGCAACTATTGACCACACATGACGCCCTTCAGGAGAGAATAAAACACATTCACGCAAGCAATTCTTTAAAAGGCAGCGGCTGCAGTCGCTGAGGGGCAAGTAGAATTGGACTCCACAGGTGTGAAAGCAACAGAAAGCGGTCCAACCACTCCTTCTTTTGTGCTAGCGGAAGTGATTGGACTACCTTTTGATGTTCTTTAACCAAAGATATGCCCAACTCTATTGCTTCTCACCCATCGCGATCGCTGCCATTAATTCGCAAAGTCAACAGCAAAATCAAAAGAGCAAAGCGCTTTTCTTATTGTACGGAACCGGAAGATGGCGTCATATATGAAAAGAAATTGTCGGTTTCGAAATATCATTTATGTAGCATAGAAAATTAAGCCCTCTAAACAGCTTCTACGTCACTGTCCTGTAATGAAACCTCAATAAGTCACGTAATCCGAACCTCCGAATCAAATTTGCCTTTTCCGAACGGTTATTGTTAGCACGGTACACCAAGTTACCTTTACTTCCTTCAAAAATACTTTTATGTACAAAGCATAAAGTTGAATTCCAACTTAAAAACCACCTCAGACTTTTCTAGCACTCTTTTTCTTACAAATTTCTCATGCTCACTTCATTGTGAACCCTCTTTCTAACCATTACACTAAAACTAATATAAAGTCACAGCGCATCTGCCGCCTTCAGAAAACTCGAGCTTGGAGCTCCACAGTCCATCTCTCGCCTATTAGTACTCTCACCGCAATCCGGTCTCACGGCAACGCCATAGTGGCCAGTATGCGGTCATCCAGGCAAAAAAAGGAAGGAAAATAACTGTAGGCACTCGTTTTCAATGCAATAATTTGTGGTCCCGCTGCAAGGTGAGTGCAGTTCACCCATTGCACCCGTTTACACCAAACCCGAATATTCTCAAAATGATTTCGAAACGCATGCTGGAAATTGTCCTCTTTTTTGAATCACAATGCAGAGATTATGATTCTGACCAGGGAATGTTTTGAACTTCCCATGGAACTTTGAAAGGAGACCTAGGTACATCGATAGTCTTGGACGCTGATTACAAATATGGACACTAAAACTGCTACGTGAACTTTGTAAGAAAGTTGTGAGCCTTAAAAGTTGCAAAAGAACGCTAATGATGAGGTGCAACCTATGTGGAAACACGGTTGCTTTTTGCCTGGAAGAATGGGTGCCCTGATTACGAATATGAGACTCGTTTTGGCGCAGAGCCACGGCGACTGTGATTCCACCAGGTAAGCTCGCCTCAGTAACGTTTTTTGCCAACTTTGAAGGCTCATAACTTTCTTAGGAAGTTCACGTAGCAGTTTTAGTGTCCATATTTGTAATCAGCGTTCAAGACTCTATCGATATATCTAGGTCTCCTTCCAAAGTTCCATGGGAAGTTCAAAGCATTTCCTGGTTGAGTTCAAAGGACACTGAACACTCCGAGCATGGAGACGAAATCCCTGAGACTTGTGCAATGGTGTCTTGTCAGATTGTCTGACGGAGAGGACTCAAAATTGGACACTGGTGAACAAATGATAGTAATCCGAGAACAAGTCAATGATAAAAAAGGGAAAAGCAAGTAATACAACATCACCAGCGGTGACCCCAAACTCTCTTCTTTCCGAATGTGTGATCGTTATTATCAGTTTTCGAACAGTAGTTTCTCTCCCCGAACAAACACAATGCATTAGCTGTTAAATAAGTCTCATGAAGGCGCCCCTTTATCACTACAGTATGGGACTACGTGGCTACTTGAACTTTCTATACAGAACTATTGTGAAACTAAAACGCAGCTGAATAAAGGTCAAGTGCTGACTCACGATCAGTCTGGTTTAGTATGAAAGAACTAGCGAGCCCGGGATAATTTTTCCAGGGTAGAAGACTCCTAGGTGAGTGAAACACGCAGAACGTGTGAAAGCTTGGAATTTAAAGTGGCAGCAGCACACTAGGACCCTAATCAGGCAGTTGCCGCAAAGGA
>MU882657.1:0-27527 GCA_036418205.1 Ostertagia ostertagi
AATGTATGGCGCATCCCCAAACCCGAACGATTAACTTCGAGTACCATTCCCTTTCACCCTTTTATTGCATGTGTCAGTAGAATCAGAAGAAAATGACCATCATATGCCGCAGGGAAAAGGAAAACCTCTCAGAAGTCAAACCCCCAAGCGATTCCCTAAAGTGTCAAGATGATTGATGCATCAATTTGTTGAAGGTGCTTTCAGCAGCAAAAAAAAACCCTGAACATCGAGAGCATTTTGTAGCTTGTCCAGTCTCAGCGATTCCTGTAGCCTGATAGGAAATGTTCCCTGTTGAAGGAAGCGATCATACCCCTACCTCCATCTAGGCCCCCCATGGTTCAAACTTTCATATTCAGCAAAGTATATCGAATCGGATAGGAACGAGTAAATTATGAAGCTCTCTAAGATTCTTACTTTGGTCGAATATTTCTTCGCTTCCCACAAATTCTTTCCTTACCTCCCAAGGATACGTTGCCCAATCCACCGAACGCAATCTCTCACCAAAGATCACAAATAGGACCTCTTCTTTGAAAAAATGGTCGGGCTAACTGAGAGAACAATCCATCGGGCTGTGCCATTTTCAGGTGGATGAGGGCGGCTTTCTTGCGTGGTTTACCAACCAAACAATAATATACAATCAAATAAGCGTCTACTGTTGAAGAGAGCGAAGAGATTGGTCAGCATGTGGAGTTTTCTTGGATTCCTTTTTATGACTGGCCATAGAGGCTTATCAGCAACTCTAGTCATCCCACTATGAGGGCAAATATTTCCCAATATTCGACGAATGGGCGGAAGTGGTGTAGTGGCAAGTGGCACGCTTACCACGCGAGCGGTCCGGGGATCAAATCCTGGGTCGTGAGTCGCCCGGGCCAACCAAGCCTTCCATCCCTCCGGGGTCGGTTAATTGGTACCAGACTTGTCTGGGAGGATAAAAACACTGACTTGTACATCGGCTGGCCCCGCAAGTCATTGTATAGGCCACATCGCATTCAAACGCCACTACGAATGTACAAATGGAAGTAGAATGCGTGCCGCATCGATTGATCAACGGCAAATGCTTTATCCTTCATCCTATTTATTCAATGAATCAAAGAGGTTTTGCGCCTGAAACTACTTACCTTTAACGGTGTCAAACCCCAGCGCTATGTCCGTCATCACTCCTTCCCTATCCGGAACGACGATTGATCGAATACTAGCTCCCAAATTCAATAGTTCCACACGCATTCCGTTTCCTGGAAATCGTCATTCTTTTTAACCTGTTCACTTTATTATTCATAAAAAAAAGATTTATTGTTGTAAGACCAGTACTGGCGGTATGTTCGATTTGGAACGCTAAAGGTGCACAATGTACGCAATCACGTACGAAGTGCTGTGAAAACCAATGTGATCTCTCGCGCCGTTAGAGGTCGGAGGGGAAGACATAAATCGAACCTACAAAATAAAGAAGAGGTAAATGTAACGGCAATCTCTGCAGCGTAGACAGGAAGGCCCATCTTGGTGGGGAAGGCTGAGACTCAGTCGGTCAGAGGACGAGTTGCAGCGCGTAGTACAGTGATATCGAGTCAAGGTGAACAGAATGCCTATGGGACATCTCCACATCATACAGGACGCGCTGCGACTCGTCCGTTTATCCTTCTGCGTCTCTGCCTTCTCCCCGCGCGACGGGCCTCCTGTCCGGTATGCGTCTCTGCATACATTGCGCACCTACCGTATTCCAAAATCTACATATCCGCCGATTAGAATGTTTTGAAGCTATTTTTTATGGATTTTTGTTGGACAAGTATCAAACATACGCTTCAATTTTTCAGTTATCGAAATGTGAATACTCCGAATAAGTCTCACCGTTTGTGATCCGGATTAAAACTACTCGACGCTCGTCTCGCGTCTCACCGAATGATTCGATCGTTACTGAGCGCATGGCTGTAATGCAAGTTAAAATTTCACTCAATAGTATTAGTATGTTTGCTCAATGAGGAATAATATAGAAAGTAGACGAGAAAGAAAGAACAGGTTGCAAAATTCGTTGGAGACTAGAAAAAGAAGAAATTCTTCAAAAATTATTTCGTAAGGTAGCGTTACCATTTTTTTCAGTGAGTTGAAGTAACTGTAACTGATTGAACTGAAGTGAAGAGCTCATTGCAAAGCTTCGTCGTTGGAAAGAAACGAAAGTGAGAGCAGAAACTTTTTTTCGACCAGCAATGGAGAACGATATCGCATAAGGCAGCGTAGGTTCTCTTCAATGGCACAGAGAAGCTCTTGAGGATAGAGCAGAAAAGAGCATGAACGTTTAAATCCTCAGAAAGCGTCATTGACAGAGGCGGGTCGGCCCTTTATCCACGAGGACCGTGCTGATACGCCTCGGAGGCACCCTGGTGAACCATACGGACTATCCGTCGGTTTTCTCGTTTGCGATTTACACATGATAATGCAAGTATAAATGTTAAGAGCCGGGCCACATATATGTTACTTATTCATAAATTACTGTAGCTATCAAGTATCGACGAAGAAAAACGGCGAAAGACGGAAATCCGTAGTGCTTGACGGTAGGCGATCCTTATAGTATCAGAAGTTCGCTCCGATTTTCTATGACATTAAAAGAATTTTCCGCGTACCAAGCTCGTACTATTGATAAATAACGGTTATTGATAGCCTGTTAAAAGGTCGCTCAACAATACCAAACCAAGTAGAGGTGGTAAGAGGTGTTTTTTTTGGGTGTCTTCTAACTGCAAATCCTCAATTTACTGATAAGGTAGACTTATCTTCCAAAATGATTACCAAGTGGATTGAATTGGCCAAGTGGGAAAACCATGAGAACCCTGGGGTAAAGAGTACCGTGTTTCCTACCAAATCACTTGGTAGTGGATGGGTCAACTGCGTATATAGTGGTCGTTCAAAGGAATACCCCTCGACCAAAGAAGCGATATGATAAGATAAGAAGATTTGGATCGGATTAATTGAGTGTAACAAAAATGATAAGCGCGTCAGAAACACCAACAGACTCGCTTTGCTTGAAGAGCGCTTTAATTTTCGGACCTAACGACCTTGATGAATGCGCCTTCGCTGTGGAAGCGTCACAAATGTTTCACTTGCGATTGGGTTCCGCTTCTAATTTGACGCGATGCCACACCTGGGGCCACACTCCGAAGTCTTCCTGACAATACTTTTCGATTCGGACAATTTTTAGAGAACAGAAAAGATCGAAGATGATAGGAAAGAAGAAGCCAGCACATTCATGTATCCTGAAAGCTGGAGAATACTGTAGAGGAGAAGCATGTTTATTATTAGCACGAAATATATGTGCTGCATATAACTGAAGCTGACGGACAAAGAGAAGTTTTGAAAGACAAAGTGTCATTGTTCATTGAAAACTTGTGGCCGTTCGAATCTCCCCAGGGAATGTGACCAGTCACGCCAACCCGGAATGCAAATCTCATGGCGTACGTACGACCGCATGGCCACCAACCCAGATCGAAAACAAAACCGACGCTTACAAGTTACGTCCCTCTCGCCAAAAATGTCAAGCAGTTTCAAAAAAACTGTAAAATAATGGTTAGGATAAGGGTCAAGTTGTTTCTTGATGCATAGAACAACATACTTAATTGGGCGCAGTGGGTAGAGGGATAACAACGAGTCTCCCTGACGCAAAAGATCGGATCCCAAGTGTGCAATGTCGATAGATTCCCTCTTTCTGGACTCGAAACTCCGGGAAAATATGTGAATAGAAGTGTGTACAGGAGCTCTAAACGTTGATTAGCCTTCGCAAGCTGTCGTGAGCAAAGCATATTTGTTCCGTTTCTTTCACGACTTTAACTGCAATGGAATTCAAGTGCATGGCGCGTCTCGTAGGGCGAGTCGATGCCAAGCACTTGTCGCTTTTACGGTGGATATCTGTTGTTTTGCGTACGCACTAAATCGACTGAGTCACTAGCACTTTTACGGGTGCCTCCAGATTGTATCGAGTCCACCCATGCGAGCACAGTCCGCTTGTTAGCCCCACCTCTGCCACCCTTTACCTAGCGCCATCTCTAAACTCAATTTTCTTTAGCAACCAGAAACCCCGAGCGTCAGGCAGTACTTCCACTTTTGACATCGTCGCCCATTTACTTAGGCCCCGTTGACCGCCTCTTGGTAGTTCCGTAAGTCTGGCACCCATTCTGCTAGTCGGGGGTTTCATTTATGACGGCATCTCATCTTCGTTATTCTTAGGTAATAAATAACGAATCTGTCATTTTGAGATAGCAGGCGGAGTTCATACAAGGTCCAAAAGCGCTACAGTCAGCATCTTCCGGGATAACTAACTGGTCTAGATAGGTTCCTTACCAGAACAGACTCCTTCAGAAGGATACGATGTTGGGTCGACGGTTGATAGTTTCTGCATCTTTTTATGCAAGTTAAGCATTAATGCCCTGAAGATGCGCCACGCCATAACTCCTTTCAGACAAATACCTGAACAGGAAGGGAGTCATGTGCGTGGCGCACCTTGGCGAGATTCGTGGGAACTGTTTGTTTCAGAATTTCTGGAAAACCTGTAGCGCTTTTGAAGGGAAGAATTAGGGAGCTGAGATGAGTTAGTAGCAGATAACGCTATATCCTTCTGCATGGCCGGCCGTCGAAATCCCAGATCGAAGACTGTCTAAGCCATGCGACCCTTCTCTTCCTCTGAAATTAGGTGTTATTTCCCTTCGGGAAGAGAAAACATCGTTTATCGGCTCTATTACCAAGTCAGGACTTGAAGGGGGCATTCAAATGTTCCCATGTCCCGAAAAGGGAGTTGAATGCGTGGCTTATCACGGAAAGTAATCGACGATCACAGACCGCTTCCTTCTGTAAAACAAAAGGAACAAACTATAAGAAAGTAGTACAAGCATTCCCAGACAAGACGGATCTGAAAGCTTTAGAAATACGCTGCGAAGGCTGAATTAAGCGCGTCTCGATGAAAAGGGAAAACACTGCTGCCCATTTCAAAGAGGGCGGAGTTTATGGGATTAGAAATAAATCTCCTGAGTGAGGCCAGTGAAGGAACACCACACATGCAAGGCGTGTGGTGATCCAATAAAGTAGTGCAATGCTCAAAACAAAGCTTCAAAACTCAGACGGAGGCCAAAATAAGCGAAACAAAGCGTTCATTCTCGTTCCAGGCCAGCAGCTGTCCATTAACAATCTTAATGAAGCAAGAATGACTCATTGATGAGAACATAGACATTTGGTTTTCTACTTATGGGATGCGCTGAACACGCCACTACCGTTTAGAGTTGTAAGTGCTTTGAAGCCTTTTGCCTTTATAACTGCCAGAAGCTAAAAAACACGACCTCAAAAAAAGAAAACTCCTTCCTGTAATCAAAAACACCTTAAACATCCGCAATGGCCCTTTTCGCACTTTCGGTCGCGTGGATCGGGACGCCGTTTTGACCTCTGCCGCCACCTACCACACATCCCCGATTTTGTATTGTAATTGAACAAAAACGGAAGTGTTATGGTCAAGTGACACGCTACCAACCGCCGCCCGGTCCGGGGTCTCAAAAATCCTTGGGTGGAGCGCCCCGAATGCCTATCTGCCATCACGTCACTGCTTTTATCCTTCACCTTCAATGAGCAAAACATAATGCCACAAAATAACTGTAGCAATAATCCTAAACAACATATAATAGTAGGATTTCGATCAAAACGACGAATAATGGTAACGAGAAGAGAGCACTTATTCACTTCCCCGTGAAGGAATTCAAAAGCATTTCAAAGTCGATTGTGAGATTGAAACACCTATCTTTCCATTCATAGCATCTGGTCCAGGCGCACTACCAGGTGGCAGCCCGAGGGCTGTCATCGTCCATGGGCACAATTCCTTGGCGGGCCATATGGGCTGTCGCCGGATCGGAATGTGTGATTATAGAAATGAAAATTATTGTGCACCCAAAGTCTGACACCATTAATAACAACAATGTGGGGAGTGAATCTCCAAGTACAACGGGAGTGTACATACGTCACCGTAGTATGGCCGGCTCTACAGTAGAGGACAACCGTCAAATCTCAATAAAAAGCTTGGGGTAGAAATACCCTCGATAACGTCTAGCTGTGTTTAAGCCACTGGTTAAAAGGGGGGGGGGTTCGGATAGGCGTATGACCGATTGACTTGGTTTCGCTTTTCGTCATTAGGACCTTTATCAGGGTGCAGCCACCTTTTCGGTAAATTGTTCAGAATGCCTGAAAATTTTATGGAACTTTCTGCCCTTTCATGGCACTATACAGCGCACCTCCACCCTGTGCTCGTCGTCCATTTTACGAGTAAATGGGTAGACGGCCTTGCCTTAACGGGCCGTCTCCAAAGCAATCTCGAACAATCTTGAACTCTCTTACCACCCTAAGCCAGCGCGCCTACTTCCTTCAAGACTCGAAGTTATACGAGTCGAATTTTTTCGAAACTCGCAATTAAATTTGGCTTTGCACACTAACGAAATGAAAACTTGTCTTTTCTTTGAACGAATTCGTTGGGCACAAAAAGTCTTGGCGCAAACATTACACATTTTTTTGTACACAGGGGATCAAGTTACGCTTGGGAACAAGCCTCTCACCAATCACGTGATTATGACCGGGCCGTCGAGTCAAAAAAGAGTCTATAAATAGCGGCTCTGCGCAGAGAACACTTACGAACGAAACTATTTAAGCACACTTTCAATTTAGCAACAACCATACTTGTGATTTGCTTGCTTTTGTCGTGTAATGTACTGGAACCTTTCATGATTTAAAGAAACAACGCACGCAGAAGTCAAGCGAAGGACTCCTTTGAGCTGTCGGATAGAGCCCTAGAGGACAATCACTGTTGTGTTTTATTCTTGTTTATTGTTTTTTTGTTTTTTTTTCTTTTTTTTTTTGTTTTTCTTTTGTTTTTTTGGTTTGTTTTTTTGTTTTCCTCCTCACGAAAATTTACGACAAAGAGCGCTGCAGAAGCTGCAATTCTTTTTTTTATCAGGCTGTTGTCTGGCGCCCTCTCATCTGTAGCGCTCTCTCGCCTCATACTCTCCTCTCCGCGCTTAGTCTCTCATTCCCTTAGCACAGCCGATTAAAAGGTGAGTGAGCCCTTAACCTGAAGCGTTTTCGACGGATTCTTTTCCTTTTTTCTTTACTGCCGGCCCATTTCGCACCAATACATTCGCATTCGTGTGCAAGACCACACCAATTTGATCCTGGGGCATGCCTTTAAGCACTCAATACCCCACATCCCATCCAGAAACTACTTCCTCCATTTTGTTGTCGCTTCTTAGAAACAGTTAGCGAAAATGAGCAGAGACTTTATTTTCCTTGTATGTGTTCAATGATATGAAAAAATCAAATTTGAAGGAAGGCAGAATACCCGAGCCTCATTAGAGGGGGAAGGTGCAGGGAATCAAGCAGAGCACACTATGACGAGCAAGCGAGAGTAACACCTCCTGCAAGTGCCCTTTACGCGAATTGCAGCAAACTAATTCAGCGAACCAGCACAGCGTAGCGTTCTTGCCCTAAAGGCCTATTAAAGTGATTAATGCAGGTCAATATCATTAAATCTAGTATTATATTATTCAAATGGCAGCACATTATGTTTATTTGGCCATCAATTGAAGTCGTACACTGAATTGCTCGACGAGCAAATGAGAACAATAAATAACGAGTACTTAGGTTCATAGCTGGACCTTTACTTCACATAAAGGATAAGAGATAAGCATTCGCCGTTCTACTTCCATTTGTACATTCGTAGTGGCGTTTGAATGCGATGTGGCCTATACAATGACTTGCGGGGGCCAGCCGATGTACAAGTCAGTGTTTTTATCCTCCCAGACAAGTCTGGTACCAATTAACCGACCCCGGAGGGATGGAAGGCTTGGTTGGCCCGGGCGACTCACGACCCAGGATTTGATCCCGGACCGCTCGCGTGGTAAGCATGCCACCGCTGCGCGGTCCGGCGGGTCGAAGTTGCCACTACACACTGCCGCCCTCAGTTTTTTACATTGTACCGCGAAAAATTGGTCATTTTTGGAGTCTGCACCCATCCATAGCAACTGAACAACGCAGAGTTGGCCACCTGAAAGCAGTTGTTGAAGGAAACTAGCTAAAACAGGGTGAATGGTGTACAACGAGCGAGGGGCCTTATATCGCACACGCCGTCCGCGATCAGATCCGCTGTCAATTCTTCCCGAGCCAGCCAAGCTTTTGAACTTCCAGGTCTATGGATTGGCACCTGATTAGTTTAAAACGCTAACTTTTGCATGAGCTGACAGCAGAACTTCCTGTACAATCCGTATCGCATTCAAATGCCATCACGATTCTGAATGGAAGTAAAATGCAAGGCGCGTCAAAAAATTTGATTAACGCCTGAAACTTTGTTTCCTAACGAGATATTTCATTTGAAACTGCCGTAGGTTGAAGGGAGATTCCGCGACTGTTAGAGATTGACTGGTTTAGGTCAGTGGAGGCTGCAAATGGTGTCTACGTGCTGATGGAGAGGAGGATAAGAGAGGATATAAATAGGGTTGTGGGCGCTCATGTCCTTGGGGGGGGACATCCCAGTGAGTGAGCCAATTACTGTACTTGGGACTGAGCCTTAGGCAGGGGAAGGGATTTTATGGGAAGATGCAAGCAATATGTGTGCTCCCTGGCGTTTCTCCCCTCTCCTGGGCTTAGTCCCAGTGTCACCTGCCATCGGCCTTGTTGTTGATGTCCCCCCCCCCCAAGGACATGAGCGCCGGGTCGTGTTTCATGATACAGTTCATAGCAGTGTGTCTCCCGTCACATAACTGGCGATCAGAAGACGAAGCTCACCGAGGAGCCGAACAAGCGGGAAGCTGAAGAGGCCGAACAACCAAGGAGCTGAGGAGGCCGAACCCAACGACGGCGACGGCGGTGGCCATTTCGGGGGTCTCTCGGTGGGGGAGGGTATGGGGTCAACTCCCACTGTGGTTTACCTCGGGACTGCCCCCACCGGACCCCCGACGAACGCCACAATGTGTGCGATGCCTCAAACAAGGGAATTCGCCCCAGACATTTATTGTAATGCCTCCGGTAAGTGGTTAAAGAGCGATGAAGTTTGGCATGATATATTGTTGTGGAGTTTTAGAGTGTCCAAGCGCGGGCGAGGCGCACCCCGCGCTCCCTGGGCCTACGCCGGGCGGGCGCGGGGGTGGCGCGGCTGTGGTGGGACACGCCGCCGCGGTACGATGAAGGCCAAAGAAACTCGGTGGCGACTAGTTCCAAGCCGGCTCCCCCGCGAGGACGAGAAAATGAAGAATCGCTTCATCCGATACTACCTGAGCACGAGGCCAGCGATGACCTAACTGGAGCAAGTTCCCGCGCCTGTTAGGGTTGATCTGGTTCAGTCACTGGAGCGCAAACGTGTTTTTAACTGTCTACGTTCTGCAATGGAGGAAGAAGAAGGAATGAGAGGATAATAATATAAGAGAGGATAGAATAGGTAGGTGTTCATAATCACAAGATTCAATAGCAAGTGTGTCTGTAAAGGAAGGCGAACCCCCTGAAGGTGCCGATCGACTCACTCACTGCATCTAAGGACATGCCCCGGCAATCTAGCATGGCCCTCCCCGCAGCGCTACCGACGCGGTACGCCCACCGACTTGCTAACAGTCGCAGCAGGTCTCTAGCCGTTCAGCAGAGAGAATGGTAAGTTGAAGAGGGCAGCAGCGATGAGATGACGGCATTAGTGCGGAAATCAGCAGGCAACGAAGGGGTCCGCATCTCGGTCTGAGTACTTTCTGATTTTTATTCATCCGGCACTTTTAACCTATTCTGATGTCTTCCTCCTAAACGTCAACTCCGTCTAACGCCTCCACGAAAACACTCCGTATAACTTCGTATAATGTATGCAATCCCAGAAAACACATGCGTATCATTACTGTACTGTTTTACTTACACTACTTATGTTTTCTTGGGATGTATGATAGGCGATGTCAACAAAAATATTGAAATTTCGTAAAACGAGCGTATCAGCATGAAATTGAGAGGTTTCCATGCCATGTGTAACTAATTAGTTTGCAGATTCGCCCACAGTTTTTTCAAAGCTATACTTTGCCCCGCCCCTTACCCTCAATTGAACATTGAAGAATAACAATAATAAATAAATGACCGAATAGTATTGCTCCAGCCCCGCAAAAGTTTTTCTTCCAACCCGGGTCCCTTAGCGCAGAGAGTACGATACCTTCAAAAAGACATTTCGAGAGGTTAGGACGAAAAGAGTCGGTAATGGCGTGGTGAGCGAAGGGCGAGTAAAGTGTGTCTAAGTGAGCCAGTTCGCAGTATAAAAATCGACGTTGAATGGCCAATAGCAGGAAATTTGATACGGGTCTCTCCGCGCTTCTCTCGGCCCCCAACCAGCATAGCTACTACCGCTAGTTCGCCCTTCATGAGCTCAAATATGGGCTGGAGACCAAAGAATGCACGTCCTGGACACGGGACTGGCCATTGCACTACCAACAATACTATTTCTTTGCAAAGCTACAATCGTCGAACTTTTCCCCATCGACATGAACCAATTTGCATAATATGTCCCACAATAAAAGCAAAGTCCAAGGGTAAGTCAGCGATCAATCTTTTTTGGGATGCGCCACGCATTCTAGTTCCCATCAGAATCGCAGAGGCATTTTATCGTGATTCGATCAAAGGATTTGGTCTTTGCAAGTGCCAACTAGTTTGTAACTCGCTGTTTTGGTCCTTCTAGAAAAATCACATACCAAATGGAGGAAGATGGTAGCGGTAGCAAGCTTTATTGTTCTGGATCGAATTGGTCCGGGATGTGTTCGACGGTCCATGCACATAATGCATATTTATGCGACAGCAGTTCCCTGCATCACTTTCGCTTCCCTAATCTTAGGACTGAGAGGTCATTTTGGTTTCTTTGAACGTTCTGCAGACGGAAATAGAGTTTAGATCCTAAGACGTGGACAAATATACCTTCAAAGGACTAGCGCATTGCAATCAGACCACTAAGAGCTCCTGTATTTCTAGTAATGCTGTGCCTAGGAGTCCTCAGTTTTTTTCACCCAAAAAGGACATCGCCTGGGAGCATGCCTTAGGCTAGATCTGATTAGAGGCAGAAGGCTTTCTCAAAAAAATTCTTCGCCTGAGGCTACCATCTTTTCCTTCGAAAGTATTAAGAGCTATCAGCAATAGATGTAAGTGTCGAAGGAGCGATCCGAACCTTCTGGCATGCCCAAAAGAGGTCATATTCAAGCACAGTAACAACCATGGCATGCTGTAAGGTTCGTTTCGTATTGATAGCTCTTATTGCCATGATCTATCGGATTCTTAGTTCAATCTAGAAGCAGCGAGTGAAGGGGGGGGGCCCGGTAGCGGTACTATAGCTGTCGGCCATTGGTGCATCTGATTGTGTATTCGACTTCTCCTTGGACCCATGAACTTTGTGTTTCTTCCTAAGAACATCAATGACATCCGGAATCAGCCGAAAAAAAGACTACTCAGAGCAGACATCTTTCTTTCATCTTGCATGACAGATATCTGTCAACGAACCCATCTTTATTTTATTCTCCCTTGCTTGTAGGCGAAGTTTAGGATGGAAAGGCAGCCCACTAGAAATAGAGGTAGAGATGTTTCGTGCTGCAGGATGAAGAAGAACTACGAGAAACGGTATTCGAATCAAAGAGCCAAAATCAGTGGGTAAAGGTGGGGTCAGAGAAATTGCCCCTTTGGCCGTTGATTTGCGCTTTAGACAACTCTCACCGGTGCTGCCCTCTTCAACGCTAAGGCTCTCTCTCACTCTCTCTGTCTCTGCTCAAGACGTCAGACAGACCGGCTTTGGCTAACTATCACCGGACAACAAAGGAGGAAACGGCGCGGAAACTGGCCGCTACGGGCATACTCTATGCCACACGCTCGTATCCGCAGGGGGAGGGGGGAGCCGATTTCCGATTCGTTACATTTCCCCTTCCGTTCGCACCTCCCAACCTCAACGTGCAATACTCTTCAATAGCAATCGTCCGTGAGGTCCCTTACGCGATATATCATAAGTTATTATGATTCTCATACGAATTTAAGGGACGTAAGCAAACCAGCCCTTTTGGCGCTTCGGCTGGGACCGTATGCTGAATGTTGGGGAGGGGATGGAGTCCCCGACGGTGGACGGACCACTTCAACTCGGTCCTTAGAACCGCCACAATTTGGTGCTTACCTCAGAACTAAGCCTTAAAGAGAGGACGGGTCCGTCCCCTCTCCAAGGCTTAGTCCTGGGGTGAGCAAACCAGCCTTCTGGCGGAGCTGCTGGACCAGCTGCACCACTTGCGTCAGTACTCTCCTATCGTACCAACCGAGTTGAAGTAAACCGTCGACCGTTGGGGACCCCATCCCCTCCCCAACATTCAGCATACGGTCCCAGCCGATGTGCCAAAAGGGCTGGTTTGCTTACGTCGTCTAATGTATACTATACCAAACTTAAAAACTAACGACTACGTATTGAACTGAACTAAAACAAATGAGAGCGATAAAAACTAACTAAATTAAAAAAACAAACAAACTCAATAACTGAGTATATTAATAACAGTGCGTTACTAATATAATATATATAATAATAATGTTCTAGCTTAAAAAGCGACGTCTACTGAGGTTTTGCCGTCTCAGTCACACGGAGAAAACATGTGACGAGAAATATGCATTTGCCTTAGACAAGACTTATAGTATAACTAAATTAATGAGGTAGGGCTAAATGCACGCTTGACATTCCGGGAATCACGAAATGACGTGATTTCCAGAACCGTAATAACGGGAACCTGACGTGTTAGAAAGTTCACACGAGACCAGAAAAATCACGCTTGAATGAGAAATGCCGGAAAATAAATGAATATGAACGAAAATGCTGAAGAAGGAATTGTGGACTGCGGTGCAGGCGGGGTGAGCGAGACTAACGCGAGAGAGCAGCATAGACCCAAAAGCCAAATTACTGCCCGGAATACGCCTAACATCGTTTAAATGAATATGAACATAATTCGAGGGCCAGTGGAGGCGGAATGAAATAGATTATGCTGGTTCTATCGCGAGTAATTTTGAGGAAACATTGACGATCGGATGCTCAAGGAAGGTTAGCAGCGATCTGCCGGCCTCATCAAGTGGTCGCGCATCCATGCCCATGATGAAAGTTGGTATTCTTAAACAAACATTACGGCGTGCACAAACTGGAGCGTTGGGTTGGAGCCCGCCTGCTGAAGAGAGAAACTGATCTGAACTCCCCCTTTCCGAATGGCTTTTCCAAGGGTCATTGAAATCGGTTTTGCACCGCGAATGGAATTGTTGCGAAACTGACCGACAGTAATGAAAAGAGGAACAGTCTATTGAAAAAAGCTATATGTTTCTTGGGCGGGGAGGCTTATGCTCACCATCTGTGCGCTGAGATGATCTGAGACTGAGCACGGACGAGAAGGTATATGCTAGAGAGCAATAACGAATGAGAGAGTGGCGCAGACACCAGCATGCCGTGAACAAGCAAAATGGAAGCGGTTGAAGCGGTCTTTGCAAGGCCCTAGTGTCCTTGTTGTGTACCTTAAAGCCGGGAGGGCAGGAAATCGGTCTTCGTGGACAGCTCTATCCGACTCATCAAGCCACAGAGTCGTTCATGACTGAATTCACCCATGGCTGTGCCTTTAAGTTCGATATTCTCTGAGGTGTTAGCGAGATTCTGATTGAATCAGATCTTAACGACCTTATTGGAGCCTTTAACCTACTAATCGGGTAAATAACTAAGATTCTGTAATGGCCTGGGATACAAGTCGTTAAGAAAACGAAGTGGAACGGGACTCTGCAAGATGAGGCAAACGACAATAGTGATGCGAATGTTTGAGATACTTGCCCTCACGCGGAACGAAGCGGTTAAACAGTAGCGTGGCGAAATCCAACGAAACACAGGCAGCAGGTATCAGTTATGTATGAGGGTCGCGCTCCAGAACACCCTCACAGCTTTCTCAGCCATGAACAACATCAAGGATATAACAGAGCGTTAGAACTGAGAGCAAGAAGCTGCATCGAGTAAAAACAGCTTCGCAGAACATTCCGGAGCGAGCTAAATGTTGCTGACTGACAAGTTTCCAGTAATAAACAGCACTGCGGCGAGACGTCTCATTCAAATATTTCAACTTCGGGTACATGAGCACTTTTCGCGGCAGTTAGTCAGCTGAGCACGTTGCAAAATCCCGTATCCCCATGGGAAGCAGACCGACCGATATACGCTCTAAGTAGTCGCCTATCAGTGAACCCAGTTGACCATAGGAATGCTCCATTTGATCGAAAACTATGTATATTTCGGACTAAATCTCACAAAATCGAGGGCAACAAAGCTTGAACTTGATCGATATTTTGTGTTGCGCCGTGAATTTGACTTCTACTTAGAATTGTTGGAACAATTGGAATCACATTAAGCCTATACTTGGACGTGTGTTAAATGCAATCCATCGTATAAACGAAGGGAAACGGATTAAATAATGAAACGTGGTTGATATGAAAAAGGAAGGTGTCACAAAACCAAACCAAGGGGCGCATTCCAGGAAAGTTGGCGCAGAGAGGTTACGATATGGGCATGTGACTTGGTCATGGCAGGTCTGTCGCGGCCCAGTTTGACCAAGACACGAAGTGAAAGACATGGGCCTAGTCAATTCCGATAGGAAGCGGGTAGAGTTAGGTGCTCAATGAGTGTTAAAGAGATGCGATCTCCTATGTTTATAAAAAAAGAACACGAAAATCTAGCTTACGGTCACATTACGTGCGCGTCGCAGCTCGACGGCACCGTTCCCTGAATGGGGCCCGTTTGGCCCTTCTATTTCAAGTGGTTCAGCTCGAACGGCAACAAAAGTCCCGAAATTCCCGAATTGTTCCGTCTCTAATAAGTCCCTGTTGCCAGGCCAATCACCGCAAATGGTTTTGGATGACACCGAATGCATGCTTATACCTAAATAAGATACCAAACACTGCGCAACATGGTTACAGCAAGCGGTTCAAGTCCAGGTTTACTCTTCATTACTTAAATCGAAACCTAGCCGATGCTAATTTTTCGAAGGAAATATTCCTTACATGAATCCTGTTGACAACACGAAGGCTATATGACAAAGACTCAGAAATTCTGATGTCGTACGAGTTTAATAAGATCTTTGAGTCAGAATGGTACATCCAAAAATAGCCACAAAATGGCCGCGGTGCAAGCAATTTATTTTAATTACCTCAAAGTATTTTTAGCGGAGTGTTTTGCAGTCATCGTTCAGAGAGCTGAAAAAATAATTGTTTTGAAATAAAAAATAGCGTGCTCACACTCGAGTCACTCTTTGGCCTTCAAAAGTGTACGGCGGTTGATGTGCACCCATAGGAAATGACCGGTGAATTGGCGATAATTTGGGTGGAAGTCAAGGAGCAGGACACAAGCGCTATTTTGCAATAAACCATTTTAACGCTCTCTCAAGGAATCCGATAATTCGAAAATGTAGAAAATAATTAGTTTGGCATATCGCTGATTGTAGGAGGGATATTGCTACAAGCCAAGCCTAGTGGAGGACCACGGGAACTTCCAGAAAAATGAGGAATGACCTGCGCACCCTAAAGGTCTTTCGTCCTACGGACCTTAAGGCTTAGTTCTGCTTTTAACGGAGACATAGTTTGACGCAGTTTTGAATGCATTTTTATCACAATGCCCCCTTATATGTACTGTGATAGCGCTTACGAATTTTTAGCAGAGCTCATAAAAGTGATGGTAAAGGTCATGTTTCATCCAGGAGCTACCTGGACCTAACCCTGCCTTGAACGTATAAAAAAAGATATTTTCAAAAAAATCACTAGAGATGACGTATTGTTACAAGAACTAGTAGATGAGATAAGAGCCGTTTCGCCCTTGTCTCAGAAAAACTACTGCCTTTTGTGAATCGCAAGGGGCTCGTCAGTGAGAAAAAGCCAAGGAAAAGGAAAGTTCCAGAGAACATATGGAACAACCAAACATCACAAAAATCCATTGTTAGATAACAAATTTATGTGAGTGCGAAATAGAAGAATAAATAGAAGAAAAAACTAACTACGAAAATAAAACAAAACAATCAAAATCAAAGAGCAATCCTAGAAAATTGAAGTTTAGAACATTTGGCGTTAATCAAAATGTTTTGAGAACACGCCACGCATTTCACTCACACTCAGTGTTGTAACGGCAGTGCGATATGGCCTGTACGTTGGATTGAAGAGGAAGGAGAGAGCCAATGTTGAAGGTAGTACTTCAATTTTTTTGGCAATTTTCTGTACAATTCAAGCCACTCAAAAAAGATGTTGTTGGGATATTGCCTGGAGGGCGCACGATAAAGGGCTTCATCCTGGGCATGGGCTGTGATAAACAGCGCCGTTTTCCATTACACCACATCCGCTCACAAGAGGAGGTTTTTCACGCAAGGTGCGTTTTTCAATATGGTTTTGTGCATATTGTAGGGACGCATGTAGGGAACGCAAAACCATGTTTCATTTTCGCTGAACGGTTATAGCAGTACCAAAAGAAGCATAAGGTACTGTTAAGGGTTCGATCCCCCGTGGCGACTAAATTTTGCATTTGGGTTGGCGCCTACGGTTTGGTGCCAAATCGCGCTAAATATCAAAATCAGATGTCAAATTCATCGTCAGGACCATTTTGAAGCCAACAAGTGGCCGCCAACCTTGATTGCAAAATTTAGTCGCCGCGGGGGATTGAACCATCAAGAGTATTATTCACCACTTTTTTGGTACTACTAAAACCGTTCAGCGAAAACGAAACATGGTTTTGTGGTCCATACATGCGTCCCTACAACATGTACTAAACCGTTTCCAAAAGTTTAATTTCCTTGTCAGGCTAGATCACAATTGAGAAAATTTTCTAAGAAGGATCATTGATATTCTTCAAATCAGAGGGACGTAACTGGCACTATCAGATGGATTCTTTTTTAAATGTATCATTGTTTTTCACCCCCCCCCCCTTTTCTTTAATAAAACGAATTTACATTCAAGTTACATCCAGTTACCCAAAACAAGTTATCGAACCCACAAGTCAACGGCTTTTGTTGAAGAAGACATTTGCAAGTCATCGCCACAAGCTTTGATCTAATTGCTACATTCCGGCCTAAGGGCCGAATGAATATGATCTTCCTTTATGAAACTTGAAAATGCGGACAACAATCAGAGTTCTGGTTACCCGCCTCGCAACGGCTGTAAGGCACGGCATCATAAATCAAGCAGTCAACTAACTCATTATCACCTTATTTACGCATTAACCTGCGGTGTTTATCCGAGCACAGATTGCCTTCTGTGGATACGATTTACCGCTCCGCATTGTTAGCAAAGAAAATGTCGAGAAAATAGCTCGTTGAATTGGGACATGGCCTTTTTTGCGCCCATCTGAGCATATAATTACTGCTCTTTGATTAATGATTTGATTTACCAATAATGCTTTAGTAGTAAAGTATAAGTTCCATACAACGTCGCAATTCAAAACGCACCTAGGTAAGTCGGACGGATTGCGTGCCTCAGACTAACTTTACGTCAGGCTTAACCCTCGAACCTGAATAGCCTTTTCATGGAATTCTGAACATGAATCGAGCCCTTATAGAATGAATATGAGACTGCGCTTCTACAACAAGGCAAAGGCATGCAACCTTCCTAGCCAAGAATTCAGTTATAAGCAGAGGACACTAGAGATTAGTTTGACCAGAACTTCGTTTATCCTGTGCAGATACTGGATAAGTTTATACTAATTAGAGAAGAACTCAAATCAAAATTCAAATTAGATCTTATCAGGCAGCAATCTTTGTATTGGCCTAGATCCGTGACGGCGTGCCACGCGAGGCAAAAATTGACAAAGTAACAAGAATTCAAAGACACTCTTGACTGGATCGGGTCCGTCATGGTGCTGGTATATAAAAGAACAATGGTAAAAGGGAAATCGGAAATGATTTATGAGAAAGACTGTTTAAGCAGCGTCATGGGAGGATTTAGAGAACGCATCAGACTTTACATTTTAGCGCCCTTTTTCATAACTGCTTCCACTTGCAGTCATTTGAAAGGCTGAAACTCTACGTCAGTTAACGCAAGCCGCGGGATGAAACTCGACCACATTAGGTTCACCGGGTTGATGACTAACTGGGCGCGCGAATGAAATGGTAAGTGGGAACCAAGCCGCACGATGGAAAACAAAGAAATCATCGGAGAGACGCTTAAAACTAGGGCCTTAGTCTCCAAACTAGGGTCAGATGTGATACGGCGCCCAGACAGAGAGTGATCCAGGAGAAGAACGGGTACGGTGTTTGCAGGGGACGCTTGACTCTACGTCAATGGTGCGCGGTGTGGTGGGGTAGCACTGCAATGGTAACCGATGTGCCACGGGCCTTGGTAAGGTTTAGCGCGCCTAAATTTCGAACAAGCAATTTTGTTCACGAAGCGGCCAGATCTATGTAGAGTATGAAACCCTTACAATTTCTCCACTCGCGGTGTTCTTGCCTACCAATCGACAGCTAATCCCAAGCGGTTTACCTGACGGAAAACTTGATCGTAACAGTGTGGTACCACACCAAGATTTACCAGGTTACTCTCAGCAGCCACTTAAAACGTAGATTGACTATAATGCACCTGGACTTCCTAAGTACCGATTTCTAAGGCAATGAGAGACGGGTCGATATAGAAATAAGAACCTTCTAATGAGTTTTCGGCTGGCCCGTTTTTCGCTCAACCTTTATCAGGCTTTTCGTGCTTCGTGAAGCCACGAACTCGGTATCGAAACGCGTTGGGAAAGATATTACGACATGATTGTCAGATGCAAGCTACCTCTTCTTCAGAGATACCATGAAATTACAATGGAATAATTACAGATACGCTGTGGTACGTGCACCACTGGAAGCTTAGGTGAAATATTGCATTTTAGCGGAATCGGTCACCGCTGCCTACAATGTAAGAGGTGCGGATTTTATTCCTGCTCAGGACGGACGGTGGTTGCGTCTTCAACCCAGTTTAAATTTTTGATTTTGGTTCGTTTTTGCATGCGTGGGCTGCCTAAAGCAGAAAGTAACATTGCACGCGTACTCGGCACGTGGATGCCCCATGGGCACCACGTTGAACTTGAATGGCTTCAAATTAGGTTGATCAGCCATTATCCACAAGTTTCAGAGTAGCCAGCGTACTTTTTCTGAGAACGAAATTATCACTCATATAGAAATACTAACAAAATTAGCGACAGATGATGAGTTATGAGCAGTAAAACATACATTGCTATCGCTAAGATGGGGGGGGGGTACGGCAGTGTGGTGGCAGTGCAGACAAAAGCCGGTTAAAAACACTGCCTTGACGCGCTGAACTTAGGCAGGGGAGGAGAAACTCTTGGGTAAGTGAGCCATTGTCGTTTTCCCAGGAGTACCTTGCCCCCTTCCCGACTGAGTGCTAAAGGATGCCCCGTATATTGCGATAGCGCCGTAAACGCATAAAGTTCGCGGGCATAGGATAAAAACAGCACATGGTAAAAGAACTATTTAGAGCGTTTGCAGGACTCCATGATGTAATTAGATGTGGAGCATTCTGCAAGAGTTGAGCTAGTTCGCTGACAGCTCCTCCACTTTTACTAGTTAGGGCAATTACGAGGAGAACACATAAAAAGACCCATTTGCATTTGCTAGTATTTGCAGCCGAAAATGAAGTGTAAAAACAAAGCAAAAATAGCATGGACGTTTCAACGCTACCGCTACGCTATCATTCTAGTCATACGGAACGTTAGAATAGTAAAACACAATAGGGATGAGAGAAAGAGGGGGTTGAAAGTGAGTCTGAAGGATGTTGACGGTGGGTTGATGTGGGCGTTGATGTGCTTATGGACTGGGAATATAAAGCAGAATGATTAATACCCAAGACTCTAGAGAGCCTAATCGCAACAATCCATCTCAGCAGACGATGTCGGAGAGGGTGGATTTGTTAGCGTCAAGAGGCCTACAAGTCAGGCGTAATGAGGCCTACTTGACCGCGTTTCACGCCTCCCAAGGGACCAAAAAGTCACGGGCGATCGTTGGCGACAACTCGTCGACAGAACTCTTTGCTCCGCCCACGTCTAGTGGCGAGGATTGATAGCGCCGTCGGCAATCGGACTCTCTGAATCTGTTTAGAAATTCAACGAAACGAGCACAGACTCGCTGAGAGAAAATGCCAATTATACGAGATTTCAACGGGTTTTGAATCTGTGGCTGATTTCGGCTATTGTTTTTTCTAGCAGAGAAAGTGCGCTAGCGCTGGCAAAGGGGAGGGATCTTTCGTTAGCATAGCTTGTCCTCTCCTCGACGAACATAATGGGTGCTGAACACATTCAGAATGGCGTCACGATGCCCTTTATCTCAAGTGCAACTCTTTCGCAAAATGTTCGCTCGTTTACCCGAGCTGGTAGCGTTACGCTGCCGCTGGCGGATTCAGAAGGTTCAGAAGTTCAACGACAAGACAAAGCCTGAGCAACCGACGGTTTGCTAACAAGCAAAGGCCAATTGGTTGGTCTGACCATCAAAATCAAGATATAGGCCCATTACGTCCTCCAGGAAACTAAGTTCAAGTCTGCTTTCGTTGTCTTCGGATTCACCTTCCGAACAGAGTCATGAAATAGGAAAGCGCAGCGGTAATGACTCTGACTCACAGACAAGACAACGCCGTATTCTCTCTCTAGTCCGCACTTTAGTTCTTTCTAAACTACACCTGAGAGGCGGTTAACATATCTCTGTAATAAACGGACCGGCATAGAAGTCGACTCCACAAACTCTTGGCTGTGAGTCAGGGTCACTACTGCTGCTCTTTCCTGCTTCATAACTCATTCCAGGAAATCGTTCAAAACTTCACAGATGACGAAAGCTTAATCGAAATCAGTGTCTCGAGCAGCATACAGTACGGTCAAAAGTGTTTTCCGAAACGGTTTTCGCCGGTGCTTCCCTTTCCTCGCAGAAAAAAATCACTGCCTCATGAAAAACCCTTTTTCTTTTGAACATCCTGATAGACTTGCTGAGTATAACACTAAAAAATAACACAGCTTAGTCCGCTTGCGTTATTCTAGTTTGATTACCAATACTTCGGTAAGTTCCCACATTCCAGTCTCCATTTCTCTTGTAAACTAGTATTTTACTGACTCGTTTACTCTATCTCTTTTCTTTTCATGCTCACTTTATTCTTTCTATAGTGCGTATTTCGTTATGTACAGATAAACTAATAAAATCAATATCAATCTTTGAGGGCGTTGCTCAAGCAAGAAAATACTAATGCCTAAAAGTCGTTTCATGGCGATCACTTCTGACCCGCTACCTGTTATACGCCATGACCCCATCTCCTGGACTTCTAATCATGCTCCCCTTGCCAACCATTTGGAAAGTAGGATTGCGCTCTACGTAAATGGGCGGAGTCGCAGCTTAAAACTGCTAGTCAGCTCGATGCCAGTTGGAGTCGATCCTCCCACGTAAAACCGTTTTGAGTAAAGAAATACCTTCAGAGACTACCTGTCATTATCTTTTAAGCAATTGTTGGAAGCCTTTGGAAAGATGGGGAGGGGCAGGTGCGGCGGTATGAAGTGGACCGCGCCTCTTCTTCGAGCGTCCAAGTGAGATGGCTTGTAGCAGCGACTTGGTGGTAAAAAGTGTTTCAAGCGCCAGGTGCGTGTTAGATTCATCACGACCACGGTCGAATGCGTGGCGCACACCAGAATAGAAAAATCAAGGTCAAATTTCTCAGAGTGAAATGTTTGTGCGAGACGCATTCCTTATGAAATGATCACCACTCTGATCTGTTCCCTAGCTGCATGAAACATCACAATTGCAGAGAAATCAGAGGAAGAGCAGGTGAATAAAGGGAAACGACTCGCATTAGCCGCTGAATGAGGCTACTGGAACGATGTCATTTTCGTGGATCGCCTGCCCCAGAATGCCTATTGCAACAAGTGCAGGCAACGAGGAAAAAAGCAACGAATTCAGTAGCACTTAAGTACATTTGCCGATTTGGATGAGATGAGCTGGAACGAACTTTTCACATAATTATGACAATTGCCCGGATCGATCTTCCACAATCAGGCGTCCACATCTCGCAAATGACTGTTTAAAAGCGGATTTTACCATGAAAAGGCAATCCATTGAAAAATCAAGTTAGAGATGGTCAGTGATGCACGAAAGAAGAAAAAACCAAGAAAATGGCCTAGAACCCGAGAAATACCCCTTCCTTGCCGTTGATTTCCGCATTGATGCGACTCTCATCGGTGCTGCCCTCTTCAACGCTAACGCTCTCTCTGCTGAACGGCTAGAGGCTCAGACGATGGCGTACCGGGCCAATAGCGCGCCAATTGCGCCGCGGGGAAGGCCATGCTAGATCGCCGGGGCATATCCTTCGATGCGAATTGCGTGTCGGTCCGCACCCTTAGGAGGTCCGCCTGTCTCTCCACTAGGTGAGTTTCCCCTTCGACCTCCGTGCTTATCGTGGGATCCTCCTTTGATCTTCTGAGTGGATGTTTCAAAAGAATAAATGTACTTGTTGCAAGACTAGCAAAATCCTGCAATTTTTGTAGGGATTTCCACCCCGCGCTCCCTAAATGGTGATGATCTGTCAGCGTCAGGAATGCGCCACGCACACAGTAGTGATATTTGCATACACAACTAGTTTCAGGGTTAAACATATGTAGAAATTAGCTCAAAAGCCAACTTCCCTTTCTCTCGAAATTTTTTGGGAAAAGCTGGACGAGTCTAAAAAGAATATCTAGAGTGCAATTGACCAATGCAAGACCCGTTTAGAACTTCCATCCCAGTTTGGCTACTGCGTTCACCTGCGTACGCATTCGGCACCTTCAATATCAGCGACACAAAATACGCATTTGAGCAATTCAAGACGGTCCAGACAAATCTGGTACCCATCTACCCACCACGGGATAAAGCAGTCATAGAATAGTAAGATAGCGCGAGGCTCATGGCGCCGGTTCGGTTCCAAATATCTTTGGGTAGCATGTTTAAACCCTGGCCCGGTGTTAGCTGCAGCACCCAGAGGAACATTCCACGAACGACTCAGTGGAAAACTGTCTCCCTTAAATTGTATACATTGTCCCCCCCCCAACTGTAGGGATTAGGGCTTACTGACGATTAGAATGTGAGTGAGAGGACCGCTAAGAGCCCATCTTATCAAGCCTGATATGGCAACGCCTACTATTCCTGCTTACGCTATTCTCCCAACTGGGTTTGGACCCGAGGTTAGGTCATACGAAACTTGCGTGAGCAGCTATGCACGGACCCACGGAGGCACAAACATGTTCGGCGACTATGTCATTCGTGTTGTGTTTCGGATATTTACCCATAGAGGCGAGTTAATTTTTCTGCGCTAGAAAAACCATAATGTTGTACTAATATTCCCTATTAATGTCATATTAAATCAAACGAAGAAAAAAATGCGAAAGGGATGGTTCAAGAAACAATAGTATACGCACGATTGCGGTAGAAAACGTGGGGAGCTTCTCGCTACGGACTTCATGAAAATAAGTTCAATTGGTGGCTCGCACACCGCCCGTTATTCTACAAGTTAATCTACGTGGCAGCTCACGAAATATCAGTCACGGGGAAGGCTTCTGGGTTGAGTTAATCCTCTTGCGGCTGCTGCAATTGCTTCATTCATGTTCGCACTGCATCCACGCGAGGACCTCGAACCATATTCAGTTCAGCACTATTTAAACCAACTCTTAGTGGCGTTCAACCTGTTTTCAGGTCTGCTCCAAATAGAAAGGCAAGCTAGGAAGAGCCATGTATAGTCCTATAGCGCATCGAGACTAGCGTTTGACCTCAATGTATGATAAGATGTCCGTTGCTGTGATTCTGAATCCCGTGTCGAGTGGTCGAGGGTGGGTATAGCGCCCAGCGCAGAAGGGTTAGTCTGGCATGTCAGACATCATGTATGTAAGCCCTTATGACATTTACAGTAATCTAAGAACAAAAAAAGATGTTGGGCTTAGTCGCTGAAGCCCTAAAAAGCTTGAAAGATGAACATTACGAAATCTGCATTCTAATCCAAAGTGTTGTTTTTCGATGTGCGCGTTGAGGGCTTTCAATGCATATGTTTTCCACAGCTTTGTTGGTCGTATAGAAAGGGCGAGAACTCTTGAAACGTTCGAGGCTTAATAAGCCGGTGACAATTCCAAAAAGAGAAGAATGACAAACTGGAAACTTCCATCTCGTTCCAGGAGTACAGGTCAATCGTCTGACTTTAGATGATAGTAATGAAGTCGTGATATAAAGTATTTGAATTGGGCAATTTTACTTGGTTAATCGTAAAGGAAGTGAGAAAGTAAGTTGCGACGCGGACTAATCGTGCACTCTACGTACTTGAACTTATCAGGGCAGGGGCGGCTAGAGGGAAGGCCAACGTCACCTAATGGGCATGAGAATCCGGTTGGCTCACGCACATTCACATTGGTTGCTTTTTGAGCAGGGTGATCAAAGGACTTTCTTTGAAACCATTTAATCTTTGGGCTGTTGAGATCCAATTTTGGAATGTGTCGACCCGGGAAAGACTGCAGGTCACCAGTATTAATCCGCTTTCCACACCTTCCGTGTTTAATGTCAGTGTTGGCTCCTATTCATTTGAAGTCATGGAAATCGATGGAACACGAAAATGACCTCAGGAATGTTAAGAAAGGATACAGGCGCCTGAATCTCCTCCAGGCCGCGGCTTGGGTGTTGCGGTTGTGGCCTCTCATACAGATCCGGAATCGGAAAAGCTAACAAGGGAGGTAATGGGGTCTTTCAGGACATGGAGCGTTTTTTTCAAAATGGTTTTCTGAATGTTGTAGAGGCTCATGTGAGGGAACACAGAACCATGGTCCATTTTTCCTGAACGCCCCCAGGAATGTCAAAACAGCGGGGAAGAAATGGTCCAAAGTTCGATCCTCCGTGATGACAAATTTTTGCAATTTATGTTGGCGCCTCCAAATGCCGCAAAACACGACAATGACATCTATTCTCGACGATGGCGCCATTTGGCGGCAATCTGGGGCGCCAAACTATATTGCAAAAATTAGTCATCACCGGGGATCGAACTCTGGACCATTTCTTCACCACTGTTTTGACATTCCTGGAGGCGTTCAGGAAAAATGGATCATGGTTCTGTGTTCCTCGCATGAGCCCCTACAACATGCAGAAAACCATTTCGAAAAAGCGCTCCATGTCCTGAAAGACCTTAAAAGAGCCCTGACTCACACGTTTCGACATTTGCTTTCAGCTGTTGCTGGTGAAGTCACATTATCGCGCTTTTGCACGCGAGTACCAATATGTTGGCTATCGTAGGGGGGGGGGGTGTGCCTTCAAATGTGCTCTCACAGAACCCATGAAATGTTATATCTGCCCGAGTGGCTATGATGGGCTATTCATCTTTCACTTTGAAAAAACAGCCTGTTGCACAGACAGACTCTTTCCATCCCTAACACAAAGAGTACGGCAACGACAAACGAAATAGTTTTCGGCAGGAATGGAACACTTTCAAGCGCAGACGAAAAATAATTGCTGGTGAATTTGATAGACGTAAATTGGCGTGCGCTGCACGTTGCAGCCGCCGAAGAGAATCGAACAGAAATTGCAAGTGAAGCCGTTTGGGATGACACGCCACACACAAGGACATTTTCCTCGCAGCATTTATATATGTTAATGGAAAGAGCCAATCAACTTGCACCAGGTGGAGCTAACCCAGCATTGGGATTCTTGTATGACACTTACATTCTAAGGCTTTATATATAGATAGGTACACCCCCGGAGGACAGACCAAGCCATCGTTCCACGCGAGGTTGGCTAATTAGGCGCCGCTGAGAGGACAGAGGTGTTCTTTTGAACGACGGTTAGCTTTTCACAGTCAAGGCGACTACCTATCAACTGTTTCTGCAATGGTTTCGCGATGTGGAAGGTTTGGGCTTAGGGCCGCTGCAATGCGGAGGGTGGACCGGGTACAACCAGCAACACAGTAATCCAAGTAAAGTCCAATTGTGCTTGAAGGAATGAGATCTACAATCGTCTACTGACTCGGAATAAGCCATTACATTACCCTTCATCACAACTGTGAACGTTTTCGGTCATTTCAGCTTACAATATGGTCTGCGAGAACTGGCCAAATGACCCTCAACTCAACCTTTTTCGCGCAAGTTTGGCGCTATTCGAGCTAAACATCAGTCGGTGCAGGACTGTGTTGGTCCTGACGAAGTCATTTGTGAAAACGTATCAGCTGCTCTTTCCATTGCTCGACCCCTTTCGTATAACTTCGTATAATTGAGCTGGTCAAAAGACTTGCATTAGGAAGTGGATAATAATGACAGTAGGGCTACGGTAGGAAAATATGACATCCAATTTTTTGGACCCTCTCCAAGTAGAGCGAATTCATGGAAAACCAATGCGCTCGCTCAAGAAACCTCTGCGTGACAGTGAAATGACGGCTCCAAAGAAATTTTCAACTTTGCATTCAACTGGGTTACTGATTACCGACAGCTAATCCATCAACAATGGTGACAGCTCCCCACACGAGAGTTGCTTCAATAACTGCAGTGTCAGTTGAAAAAGCCTTCAGAAGATTCATTGACTAGGCTGGGCTTGAAATCGTTGCAATGGGGACGGCTTGCTTCTGAAACGAAATCGAAAAATTTTTCTATAGCTTAGTTGACTATAACTCAAATTTGTGGCAGGTGGAATACCCATTAAGATATCATGTGGAGGGTAGATCAATTCGCCCACCTGACCCAAAATCACTCCCTCCAGCTCTGGAACTTTTCGTTTGCTGATCATTTATGCTTATACGCCGAACATCGAGCAAGCGGAGCGAATGCTGGCTGATTTCGACTGCGCCTGTGGTAAGGTTGGTCTACAGCTGAACCTAACGAAGACGATGTTTATGAGAAACGGATTGGTTCCTGATGCCCCATTCACGCTCAACGGAACGAACATCACCGAATGCTCCAGCTACGTGTACTTAGGTCGGGAAATGCGCAATGAAAGTGAACGACCTTAGAGTCAGGTATTTTGAAGCAGAACCGAGAGCTACGAGCGGCTTGGGGAGCGTACAAGAACATCAAGGGAGTAGTAGAAGAAGACGAAGAACATCCGGCTCCGTGCCCACCTCTTCGATTCCGCTGTCCTTCCTGCCCTAACCTACGCCTCAGAGACTTGGACTCTGCGCAGGCAGGACGAGCATGCGGTCAGCGTTATCCAACGCGCTGTCGAGAGGACGATGCTAGGAGTAACCCTATACACGCAAGTGCAGAGGGGAATCCGGAGTGCGCCAACCTCAGCCCGCACGACGAGTAACCCTATACACGCAAGTGCAGAGGGGAATCCGGAGTGCCGAACTACGCCAACGATCGAAGATCAGGGACGCTGCCGTTTTCGCCAAGGAATCGAAGATAAGGTGGGCCGGACACGTCATGCGATTTTGCGATGACCGTTGGACCAGAGCGGTTACCGACTGGATCCCTCGGGACGTCAAACGAACACCTGAACGCCCGGGCCCGATGGTCAGACTTCTTCACGAAAGCTCTGAACGAAAGGAATGAA
>MU882658.1:0-25919 GCA_036418205.1 Ostertagia ostertagi
CCTGTGATTTCTTCAACGAAGTTCTACTTTCCTAAAAAATTGATCAAAAACATAACCACCATCATAATCACTGATATTCCATTTGCTAGGGACAAATGGATGCATTCCTCCCAGAACGAGTGAAGCTGTGGGTTGAAAAGTTCGGAGAGGTCGTTTTTGGGGTGGTTGTATTTACTGACCTGGGGAGGTGACAATACGATGGAGCGATGCCAGGCTATACGATAGATGTGGTGTCGTGGTCCAGCCAGTTTCCTTCGAAACGTGGCGAGTTATCTTTGCAATGTGATTTCGGGCGGTCCTTCGGAGAAAGGAGATTTTGAGACCGTTCTCCCGCACTGCTGCAGCCAACTTCGGAGCTATTCCATGGTTACCTTCGCAATGCTTGTCTGCATAGTTAACAGGGAACAGCGAATCCAACGAACCGGGGGTAATATCCTCTGATGAGAGAGCTCATGCTTTGGTCGAGATGGTGAGTCCAGGCTGCGAGGTAGCCACAAGGCGTGCCGCGTGTTGTTATCGTGGTGGACTCATGACTCATCTGCACTGGTGACCAACTAGGGAATGTCTGTCTATACGGTCACAGAATGAAACTTCTGCAGATGGTCAGGCGTGCTTCTCGTCATGGTGTTCCCATCGAAATTTCTTTCTGCTACAGTCCATTCCATTCAGGTAGCGATTCATGGAGCGTAGGCATCGTCTAGAGGTACTGTTCCAATTGTGCTGTCCGTAGGCACTTCCGATTCATTGCGCAAAGGGTCCACGTGAGTGGGAGTCCAGAAAGAGGTCGAACTTTGCAGTTCGTCCCGTCTTTGCCTATGCTATTGAGCCAATAGCTCAGTGCCCGATCAGTAGCAAAGACTGGGGCAAACGTAGCGCTGATCTTGCCTACCGCGCTCCTTGCAAGGTTCTTCTTGAAATTGTCGCAAGGCATAATGTTGGGTTTGGTTGTTGATCTATTTTGATTCCTACCTAATTATCCCGTTTTGCATTTGAGCTTACTAAACATCTTGTGTTCTTCAACATATTAACTTATTTCGTTGTGAAGCTAATTCGACATTTAGAAATTTGAATCGGAACAAAAATCGGTCGCGAATTATGGGACAACCTAATACCTTCTGGATGCCCTGTAGTAATCATCTACTCTGGAAAATTGGCGGACACTCGTTATTTTCCATCTGTGAACGCATTTTGCGATCAGAGAGTGTGGACTCAAGACCACTCAGGACGAAGGCTTCGTTGAAAACTATGCTTCTAGAGGAAGAGGGCGGAGAAGCGAGGTGGCCAGATACGCCATTTGCCACGAGCACGGTTTAGCCGTCAAATACCGGAACGAACACCGTCCAAGCCATCCAACCCTCCGTCCTGCGGAGATTCATTAATTGGTAGCACAAATGGGTCACCTTTGGAATGCCATGATAATTCCGATTAGGAGTAGACGAAAGGTTTTTCCCTTCATCCTCAATTATTTAAAGCGAATGTGACTATCAGAAATCTTTCAAAAAATTCACATTGAAGGTAACCTTACTCATTATTTGTGATGCCGATTGTTGAAATGAACGAAGCGAGGATATACCAACTATTCAGAAGGTAGTGGTAATTGTTCAGGTGCTTTCCATTTCCACACACCCACAGCGACAAAATTTAGAACTTTCGTCATAAAGTAATTTTGAAGAATTGATATTAATTCGAGGAAGAACCACCATTGGAGGCCGATCGATCATACATGGATGGTAAAAGAAGTCCTGAAGACCGAGGTTTTCGAAAACTCCAAATTACGCTTAATTAATGATATCTAGAATCGAGGCACTATTGAGCTATTACAACCCCAGAGGGGGTGAGATGGATCAAAAAAATTTTTTTTCGCTGAAACTTGCGCTAGGGGGGTTATCGAGGCTCCTGATCACGAATATGACCTTAGTTTTTGGCGCTGGCGCCAAATTGGCGCCAAGGGTGTTTTCACCAAATTCGCTGTAAACTTGTGGATAGGGGTTATCGAGGCTCCTGATCACGAATATACAACAATCGTCGTTTTGTTGTTAGCGCTATTCGGCGCCTATTTCCTGCTCGTCTGCGCCCTCGCACTAATTAGATCGCAATCAGGACTAAGCCTTTGAATAGTGGAGGGCTCCAAGTGAGTAGGGCACTCCCCTGTGGTCTAACACACTCGAACTTTGCCACACGGTGCGTGGTTCACCCACTCCGGAGTTTCACTCCCCTCCCCTAAGCTTAGTCCTAGGCGCCATGGATGAGAAAGCCTAGAAATCAAGAAAAATATTGCCAAAAAGGATGTCATATTCGTGATCAGGACCCTCGATAACCCCTATCCACAAGTTTACAGCGAATTTGGTGAGAACACCCTTGGCGCCAATTGGCGCCAAATGGCGCCAATTTGGCGCCAGCGCCAAAAACTAAGGTCATATTCGTGATCAGGAGCCTCGATAACCCCCCTAGCGCAAGTTTCAGCGAAAAAATTTTTTGATCCATCTCACCCCCTCTGGGGGTTGTAATAGCTCAATAGTGCCCGTAGAATCTGCTACGTGATAGATATCGCTGTCGATCATACTTTCTTCGCAGTAGGTATATATAGCCGGGTTGCCTTCTTTAACTTTATCGTGACGTCGAATTCACAAGAGCACCTTTCGAGCGATCATCTTCAATGAATGGCGCTTGCGGCAAGCAGTCAAGGTTGGGGAGCCCCTAAACAGAGGAAGACTTCACCGTTCTCGACGCTGTCGAAGAGGATCCGGAGGTTAGCAACCTGCTGCAGCCTTGTTATAAGACTCAGGTGCCCATCCGCAGTTCTGGGTCTCCTCCACGCCCTCGCCACAGGAAAGTGCCGACTCGATGGATCATTCATGTCTTGACCGATAGCACGCGGTTCAGGCGGGTACCCATTTGTCAGTTTCTCCTTCTTTGTCCGCACCGAAAGGAGTTTTTGGAAGGCATGATTACGAGAGATGAGAGTTGGGTCCTCTACGATTCTAACAAGCACAGTGCCGTGTGGCTCCCTCGAGGAGAAGACCCGCCGACACAAGCAAAATCGGACCTTCACCCCAAAACTGTCTTCTTTGCTACCTCTGGGATTCGTGAGGAATGTTGTATTATGAGATGCTCCCGCAAAGACATACCGCTACCGGCAGCATTTACGCCAGTCAGCTCCAGAAACTAGCGGACGCTGTTCAAGAAAAACGACCGAGACGAACTTCTGTCCACCTACTCCACGATGACGCCAGGCCCCACATAGCTAAAGAGACCCGTGCAAAATTGGAAGAGCTGATCTGGGACGCGGTTCCCCACCACCCTATTCCCCCTGACATTGCCCTCTCTTATCACTTATTTCATCCCCTTAAGGCATTCCTAGCGAAGAAAAAATTCACCAAAGTTGAAGACGTTGAAAGAGCGGTCAGCGATTTCTTTGACTCTCAGTCTGCTCAGTTCTGGGAGAAGGGGGTCGCTGACCTGCCCATTAGGTGGGACTCTGTAGTGAGTAACAATGGTGATTATATTGTTGAGTAGATTCCATTGTACGCGGAATAAAAAAGTAAAGCACAAAAAAGTGTCAAACGGCTCAGGACTTTCTTACCATCCTAATATTAGAATGATCATTTACACTGAGGGTTTATAGTATTCACACTATCGTGTCAAAGTTATTTTTCTCCAGATAAGACATGATCAACCGAAAACTTGAGCACAAAGGGAGGATACACCTCTATTGAGTACATGTGGAACGGAAGCTAGGCTATTCATTTTTGACTCCTGTCTCTATAATAGCGTTTTTAACGCGGAGTGTTCAAACTTTGCTTCATTGTTACTGGTAACATGAAACTTTATACATTTATCATTTAGTTATCTCAAATGTTCAAAGGTCAAGAAATCCAGTAGATCAAACGACGTGACAAGCTGACATCTGAGATGAAGGTGGCCAGACAAAGGTCGCCCAGAAGAAACGTTCTGCTATGTAGTATTTTTGGGCGCTATTTTACGTGGTGTGGAAGGGACATTGGAGCGCTGATGACGAAGACCAAAAATAGAAAATAATAATCAAAAACAAATACCAATATTCGATACCCCGAAGATGCTTACGACACTGGCGCGCATCTCAAAAGCAAAGTTAGACTTTAGCACAAATCAGAGAATTGATGACCAAACTACTGAATCTTTGATAGACCTTGTGCATGGATACCGTTCTGTGGGACCATTATATGCCGCTATTTTGTAACTGGTATTTGACTGATGAGTTACGGTTTCGCAGAAAACCCTTCGGTAAATGAACTTTAATAGGGGACATAATCGGTTTGTACTTTTATAATCGCTTACGAAAATCGCTTGATCGTTCATTCAATCCCTATAATAATACACCGGATTATTTAAAATTCCGGATTTACTGAGGGTAACAAGCAGATCAGTTCCCCTATAATGATCGACCTCAATATTGACATAACGGACATTGTTGAAATGGTCAATAACTGAGAGTCTACCGCCCTCTGGGCTGAACCTCTCGTAAACCATCGAAATATGTAGGCTATTTTACTTCATTTGTCCCGGCAATCAGCACAATTGAAGCATAATGATAAGTTGAGCCACGGTACCCTGTCAATGACCAGTGCTCGCAAGAGTACAATGCCTTTGCACACCCACATTCTGCTGAAAATGGGTATCAAGCAGACAAAATTCCATGATTTCTACCAGCTCCTTGGACTTCCTGAGCTCAGCCTGTTGTCAAGAAAGCTTATTGTACGAGCGGAATCCCATACGATCTCGCAGTTCTGAATCGGACTATTGCAGAATACATGGCGTAAAGCGATTGACTTAAAGGTATCGTCCATGAAAAAATCATGATTCTATCCCACTCATAAAACAATGACTTGAGGCCCCTCAAACCCATGATAAGATCGAAAAACGGAAAAATTGTGTTTGTTATTCGTAAACATGTCGAAAAATCCGGAGAACTGTGCCCATTCGATTTTCCCTGCCGCACCATGTGTCATCAAATGTTGTCGACGGGCCGATTCACTTGAGTTTCGGACCCCTCTTCAATTTTTTTGTAAGACATTTCTTTCCTTCTACTGCGTATAACGCTATCGATGGTTGTACATGTCCCGATTTCCTGTCAAATTGAACGCTGAGTCTGACTCCATTCTTTCGCGGCACACTCTCTCTCTCCTCAGGCCCCGGACCTATCCGCAGGCCGTTGCCCCAAGTGGGGTTTCCCTAAGTTGTTTCTCTTCGAAAAACTCAAACATTTGCCTGACGCTCTGTATGTTGTCTCTAGTGTTCACAACTGACATACACAGGTTGGAAAAGAGAACATGAAATTTTTTTTCTGATTCCTTTGAAGGAAGCGGTCGCGTTGCGAGAAGGGACTGACAAGCGCTCAAGCCACAGCCATCCGTAGAATGTACAATCATTGCATGAGCGTGAGTAGTGGTCCAGTGAATAAAGGTCACAACCCGCAGATTCGTGGACGCTACTCTTCAAGGTCTCTAGTATACGAAACCCTAAGAGAACAAGTCACAGATGTGGTTCCGTGTGAACGGAAACCGCCGCCAGAAGCGTTTTGGACGCGTCGCAAATCAAGCCGCCCAAGCTGCAAGACATTTTTGTTTCTGTAGCGCTCTCTCTCCTCGCCTCATACTCTCCTCTCCGCGCATAGTCTCTCATTCCCTTAGCACAGCCGATCAGGAAGGTGAGTGAGCCCTTAACCTAAGCGTTTTTGACGGATTCTTTTCCTTTTTTCTTTACTGCCGGCCCACTTCCCACCAGTACACACATTCGTGCACATGGGCCACACCAATGTGAATACCTTGTAGGCATTGATGAGGCGTGGAGGAGTGGTCAGTAAATTAACCAACGACGATGGTTCACTGTGTGAAATTCTTACCCGCCTCTCAACTGGCGCAGCCGCTTCCTTCAATTTTGTACTTTTCCAAAAAAAAATGTCTGAAAACCAAGTTGTGCTTTGGTACGTCTGGAAAAATGAGACAATGAAGAAAAACTAATACCAGATCCTTCAACAAATTCAAACATTCTATTCAAAGATTTATTACGACTTTTTTGAGAGTAGCACTGACTGTACTTCCTGCAATGTGTAGAACATCAGCTGTCTCGAAAATCGCCGCTACATCTGACTCCTTGAAAACCATATCGCAGTTGTTAAAATTCTTCACATTTAAAAATGTCTGAACAATTTTTAGAAGTATTCTCACACTATAAAGGTGTAGATCGTGGAGATCCAACAAGACTGTGTTCTCGTGGATGAACTAGAGAGCGGGCTTCACCCCCGTCCGGTAACGGAGGAGGTCCACCGGGACTAATTGCTCCCGGTGGTGTAGATGATCGGACTGGAATAATATCATTAGGTATTCTAGGGCCCCATTGAACTTCGACTGAATCGCCGCCACTGCTTGGACCGAATGAGTCCGGCATGTACAGTTGGAAGGCAAATAGAAGGACTTCATACGCCTGAAAAGACATTGTTGACGAAAATTTAAAAAAAAATGATTAAAAAAAGAAAACCAAAAGACATGTTTTGAATATCACCTCAGGATACTGGTCGCTTAAGTTCCTCAAAACTCTCATCTGTTCCATACGGGTCTGATCGTTGTTGCCCATTATGGAGTAGTACTGTTCCAGGACCGTGCTCAAATCGTTAATGAGACCAGTAACGTTCTGTTTAATCTGCGTTTGAATGGTCGCCATGTTGGACTCGAACTCTTGCACTTGTGACTGAAAGCTCAAGTTCATATTTTTCCCAAAAAGCTCAGGTCCTGCCAAGGGGAGGTCTCAGAACGTGTTCAAATACAACTTTTCTTGTTAGCCTGTTGATAAGCCCACCTCAATTCCGTATTTTTGTGCCCAAATGAGAATGTCCTGCTTTTGTGTAATTGTAAAATACTCATTACGAGCTCCAACTGTGAGATTTCTAAGGAACGATTGAGGTGGAAGACGTCGACCCGGATCACAGCCCTTTCCGCTGGGACGACTCACTCACGCCACACTAGCGAACTAGGCGCTATGGCTAATGGCGACGTGCATTCTGCGAAGACAGTTGCTTGTGATGTATAGTGAAAATAAAAAATAAATAAATAAATTTTAACAATCACTGCAGAGTAACGAAACCACAGGTGACCTGCAATAAAACTCACGTGAACTTGTGACCTCCTCTCTATGACGCTGCTTTTATTGCATATTTTCAAGGCGGTGTTCAGTTAATCCGCCCACCGCAGCTCTGAGCTGGACTGAATCTTATTGTTGTTTCGGAATTGATGCTATCAACAATGCAATCTGTATGGTAAACAGGGTCAACATTCCGTTGGGCAAAGTTCAAAGCTTTTTTTCTTTTGGACCTCAAAGTCTTACTCAAAGACCTCTGCGGTCCTATGAAAACTCCAAGTTTCCGTCTGTGGCCGAATTCGTATAACTTCGTATAATGTATGCTATTTCTTAAAAAATATATGCCATTAAATCTCCAATCTCCCCGATAATTTCGAAGTTTTCTCCTATTCAAATTTGGGTTGTTGCAGAAAAACAGACGAGAAAGAGTGACAATTATGATAATGCGCTGAGGTCCATCAAAGGATAACCTGATAATTTCTGTCCTGCGTTTCTTATGGAAAATCGAGAAAAAATCTCGCTGAAGGAGGTAGAGGTGAAACACCTGTTGAAAACAGTGCTCTTCTAAATTCCACATGCTGCAGGATTCTTGACGAAATGCTCAACAACCACATAAACGGGGCTCAAATCACGCGCGGTTTGACTGCATGGCAAATCCTGCAAAATCGATAATAAATGATGATAATAAAAATCTCCCCACTCTTTTGTGGATTTTGCCTATTGGAGCCTGAGGCAATCCGAAACGGTGTACTTTCTTCATCACCTAAAAGAGAAGAACTGATGTTTACATCAAATAACAATGAAGTTCAACCGAGAAACATGGGGTGGATTTATATTTTTGCACAATCGGCAAAGTGGCCCTTTTCTGAAAAATGAAAATAAAAAATTTTCGTGTTTTCGAAATGGAAGTTGGTGTTTACACTCGAAATTATATTTATATTGAGCACATTTTTCTTTCAAAGGCTTTTTCAGAAACACCCTATCATGCGAATTTTCAAGAACTTTTCAGGTGGATTTATATTTTTGCAAAGCTCCAATTGGGAGGGGGACTCCTTACTATCTTATCCGTAGTACTAAAGAGCACTCCTTTGAATTTCAACCCTATGGATGAGAAACTACGTATGCCCTCCTTTTCAAGTGCGCTTTCGATAAGGACCGCTGTACACCCCACGTCACGCACATCCTGTTCACATTCTAGGCATGGCATGCAATCGTCCACCCTGGGCTCCTACACCCTTGCGTCTAGGGAAGGGTGTCCATACCCAGTTGCAGCATGCCATTTCCTTGGATGCCTAGCAGGCCGAATCTGTAAAGCCCCAAAGAGGTAACGCTCGCACCACTACACCCCGGTCCTTATCAGATTTAATTTTGAATGAATCACGATCATGTCAATCATGAAAACTCATCTCGTTATGCTTAGTATTGGAGAGTACAATAGGAGCGCCCTCCCCCCCCCCTTAATTGGGGTTCACCAGGTGGAGTAATCCAGTCAGCTTTGGCAACAGCCACGCATGAACTTGAAGGAAAGCCGCGAAAAAAGTGACTCTTTTGCACAGTCGAGGAGTACTATCGTATGCTTCGTATGACCATATGCTAAAATTTCAAAATCAGCTACGCTTATGTGCGTCTGACTTTGAAACAAGAGCTTTCGTGTGTTAATTCAAATAGAATCAACCGAACCTGCTATTTTGATGTTACTTTCCAACGGGGTTCAACAAAATATTTTTAGCACATTGGTATGCGCATACTTTACAGTGCTAGTACGAATAACAACAGACTACCGAAGTGTAAACAGATATTTGAGACAAGGATTTATGAGACACATATTTGGGCATTTTTTCTGAAGTTCTCATTTGGAACTGACTGTCCAAGATGATTGTGAATTGTAACATCTATCTATGACTTCCGCACTTTTCAGAATAACTACGTACTGCGACGCCACAAAGTATTAGGTCGTGAAGAAAGTCCTTGCGCTTTTCGGCGTTCCTTTTTGGAGCGCTTCATTTTGTTTGACTTCATTGCAAGACTGTCCACCCTGCTAGAATAAGCGATTTTGAAGAGGCGTTTCCTGTTTAATCTAACAGAAGGGCCAGCGTTGTCTTGCGTGATTTGTTATTCTTGTTAATGGCTTAAATAGGGTTTAAGCTGGGAGCAACTTTGCATGATATTCTTTTTCTTGCTCAAAACAGACCTGTAAGGAGCGGAAGCAGGCCAAGATATCATAAATGCCCTTGAATGAAATCAGCAGTAATTAACCCTTTGACGACCGTGTGACCCCGCCGGTGGGCCACACTTCCACTAGGAAGCGCCTCAATTTGGGTGGTTTACTTCGCATTTTTTAAGTTTGAAACTGCCATGAATAAATTATGCGTGAACCGCGCAAAACAAGAGAATAAAAATTCAAAGAAGGAGGTACATTGCAAAACGGCGGTCGTCAAGAGGGTTAAATGATCCGAGGCAATGTTTGAAGAGTTTTTGTAAGGAAAGGCAAAGAGCTTCAAAAAATGCAGAGCGGTGTGCTTTTGGATATTTGGACAATGTCAACGAATCAGCCGGAAAGTTCTGGTTGAAGAGCGCTTGTACAGAACTATTTAGAAGGCTCCCCCTTGACTGATCGCACTTGCCTTGTGGTTTCTTGTTGTAAGGGAAGAGCTGAAATGCCAAAAATAAAAATAGCTGTGCCGACATGTTACTGGTCTTCTTCCGCAACTTCCTAGCTGTTTCCTTACTGCACGCTCTTTCTCTTGCTCTCTCTGACTCGAAGTTATTACGGAGTAGATAGAGAACAGATTCATTGTTTTACAGATTACGAAACTTTGATGAATGGATCGACCGCGATCACGCTCTACAGACTTTGCAAATCTGAAACTACCTTGCAGTAATGTTAAGGTGACTTTCATAAAGTCAGCGGCTGGCCTCGCCGCCTGTAATTTGCCACTTTCTCTTCTTTCCACCTGGATAACTTCTTCAAAGAGTTTTGCTTAAAAACACAAAATGATGCTGAAACGACCTCGGTCGGGTCCGTCGTCTCTTGAGATTCAGTATTCTGCACGGCCGGGAAAATTCATCCCGTTTCTTATTGGCAGAGGCTTGTGGTTTTTAGTTTTTTCTTACAATCAAGTAAAATGTTTGCCAAACGGCTGCGATACCTGCGTTTTGAAATTCGATGGTCGAGGAGCGCAAGAACTTCACGACATAATACTTTGCGTCGGTCACTCTTATAGATTCCGTCTTGAAGGCAAAGTACGGGCTTAGTAGCTTAGTAGCCTTTTACCATGGCTAGAAACGCTGGGTACGCAAGTGCAAAAGTAGCACCACTTCTTTGATCGAAACTCGTCACTAGGACCCTAGGCGCCATGGACTTCTAACAGACTCCACCAAACTTAACATGGTCCGCCCACCGTCATTCGATATCTTGTCTGCGTCGCCACGTTGATGTGCTATGCTCTCTCTTCTCGGACTTCTCTACCACTCTCCCGCGCTCACATTATCTCTCATCTCCCTGCCTGTCTTTTGAACATCTCCACAGCATGGAGCAAAATGCTCATATTTCCTGTGTATTTCAGATTTTTTTTCCTCTTCGCTGGCAGTCCCATCTCACACCCCTACTTTTCACATTTGAGTGCAATCATCCCATTATTTAGCCCTGATTTTTGCCTTTTAGCGATTAATTTTGCTCGTTCATTTGCAAGGATCGTCTCTCTGTTGGATCTGCGCCACTAGATTTTCGAATTATAGCGGAATCCAGCCAACAAGTGATGAAGGAGGAGTGCGCAGCAGTGACAAATCGAGCAGCCATTACGCGCAGTAGTCAGGATCGCATCCCGACACTAACTTCGGCCAGCTATCCAACATTTGAGCCACAAGGACTTTCTAGGAAATCAATTCCGTTTATGAGTGCATCACCCGCTTCTGTATTCCATTTGTTCAACCAATATACCATGCTTCCGAACATGTTACGCATATTGCTATATCAACGGGATTTTTCAAAATACGAACAAATTTCCGAAACCTACTTGATGCAGCAGCGTTAAGCAAAAAATACGGTAACAGGATGGTGCCGCTCGCAATTTTCAACAATGAGCACCAGGTAATTTTGCTGTATACTCCACATACCTATTTCGGTAGCACAGTGTTTGGTCTTTGATTTCGTCACATGAAATATTCCCAGTTGGATTGGGTAATCCTTCATCACCTCGAGAAACAATCATTCCTTTGCTACGACGAGCTATTTATTGTGTTATCAAGGTCTTCACGAAACTCTTGGTGACAAACATTACGTAGTTTAAGAGGCCATTCGCTAGCATCAATAGACCTAAGCGCGAAAGGAATGTGTTCGGGATTTGACGATTTGATCAAACCTTTCAGACCTGAGTACTCCTCCGTGGGGAAATTTCTCATCTTGCTATTGTTTATCGCTTGTGAGCACATAAATATCATAATGGCGAAATTCGGATGCTGTTTGATCGCAAATTACGAAAAGGAAGCTTTGAAAATTGGCACAGCTTCTTATTTTTTTAGCTCTTGTCGAAGCTATTCCTTTCTTCCTATTCTCTTCACTTGTGATCGAATAGCCTCCAAATTCCACTATAATGATATTTATGTGCTCACAAGTAATAAGCAATAGGTTGTTATGGCCGCACCATGGACAAAGAAAAGAGAATACACATGTCAAGAAGAGGTATGGAGGATATCTTTAGCAATTTCTACACGGACCTCTTCCGTTCAACCACAGTTGTCCTGCCAAGCCCCATACCGCCTGCTAAAAACCCTTCCACTATTCTAGAGTCATAAGTTGCGAACGCGACGAAGCATGAGAAAAGGAACTGCCCAACAGCCTGACAACATCCCCGCGGATTTGCTACCGTGCTGGGAATACAGCTTATCAAGAACCGTTCTACTGTGAAGAAAGGCGAGCGAGAAGATATCGTTAACTACACAATCAGCGTTCTTTCGGTAGTATACAATTCGTTCAAAAAAATGCTGCTTAATTGCATGGAACGCATCTTCGACGAATACCACCCTAGAGAGCAGACAGGGTTAAGAAAGTACTTCGCATGCATGGATAACGTACAAGCGGTCACTCAGCTTATTGAGAGGAGCCACGAATATCACCTTCCATTGGTCCTTGTCTTCGTTGACTATAAAAAGCATTCGATTCTGTGGAGGTCAACGCTGTTCTGAATGCCCTCATACAAGCCGGAGCTCCCCCTGCCTACATCCAACTGCTCGAACAATGCTTCTCAAATACAACAACAAATATTTAGCTGTTGAACAGAGATGAAGATCCCTATTCAGAAAGGTGTACGGCAAGGAGATACGGTATAACCAAAGTTATTCTATCTAAGTTGTCAAGGCTGCATTAGTATGCGATGTCAAACCCTAATTGGGAAGACAAAGGATACCTCATTGATGAAAAAAAAGAATAACCGCTTTTGCTGAATCGTACTGATATCTCTACAACACAAGGAATTGGAAAAAAAATTGTCAACGAACTCAATATGGAAGGCTCGAAAATCGGCTCGGGAATGAACATGTCAAAAACATGAACGATGATGAATCAGTGGTGTGATACAGGTACAATAAAAACTGGAGGGAAAAGCTCTAGAGAGAGTAAATCCTATTACCTGGCAAGAGAACATGTTTCCAAGTTTCCAACATTTGACGCGCCCTTTCTTTTAAAAAATCTATTTTTCTGTTGCGATTTCCAATTTTGAAGAATTATAGTGCTCATCGTATCATTGGATATGAACACACTAAGTGAGTTCATGACGATTTCATTGTCTAGTGATTACTCTAGGTCGAAAATAAAGCAGTGGTCCCGTTTTGAGTTCTCTGGACGGGTTTCCCTGTTTTTCTCGCCATTGGCGTACCATTGAGCACCCCTTCACATTCCCTTAAACTTGTAAACCCCTCTAAAACCTATAGCAATCGTTGCCTTCAAAAAGTTGTGCATGCTTGAAAATTTGTTGAAAAACTCTCACCCAAACTTATTAAGATGGATCGCGCTTGACCGCTGGTTCTTTAATACCACTGTCGGAAGTGTTTACAAATCTTGAAAATTCAAACCGTAATGTTCATTTTAAAAGTATTTTATAAAGATCATGAACAGGCAGTTTATGCTATGATTTCTGGTTTTCCAGTGAACGCCGCTGCACTTGCAAGTCCCAGACTGCCAACGGTGATTTGTTGGGACATTCCTGGCTTGGCCACAGCATCCATACCAGACCTTGCAATCGACGAATTGTAGACATTTCTGGAATCAATCATATTACTCAACTCCTACGTACGAACCTCGCTTCACACTTTGATGGTAGTGATGGAAAAAGAAAATCTACCGTACCTGTTCACAGTCACTCCACAAACCGATTCCATTTGAGCGAACTGTTTCACTGACGGCGCCGTCCATTTAGCGAATGAGCGGAAGTCAGTGAAGTTGGCTGGGGTCTCGTTCAACGGGCCACCACCATACACATTCCAGTACCTAGGCACTCAAAATAGAAATGTGGCCATGGCTGAGGCAGAGACATTTTTGACGAATGAAATGTTATAATCACCGAATGGTCACTCATAGAGTAGATGGAAGGTGCTCTAGTCACTCACTCACACGTTCTTTCAGTCTAAACTTTCTAGGCACTCACCATAGCGCAAGGTTGTTGATCAAAGCATTACCCGTGATCTGGCTCCAATCGTACGAACTCGTGTAGATTCCGACAGCGACACCATATTGCTGGAATGAAGCTAATTTTACAGGCGCATAGCCCCTCTACTGCAGCCTTCTTTTTACCACTTACATTGGCTCTTGACAAGATGGCGTTCAGGAAGTTAACATTGGCTGTGTAACTCGCGAGCCAGCTGACTGGTGACACTACCTGGAACGATGTGACTGAGCTTCCATCCTGGTATTGTTTCAGAAGAATCTGTGTGGGAATTTCTCTTCAATGGTAAGGGAACAGGGACTTTATTCAAGATATTACAGGAATAGTCCCCGGAAAACTCTTGCATTCTTTTCCCTCACGACTATGTCAGTTGTGATCACTAGAGACAACGTACAAAGTTTCACGCAAGAAGATTCAGTTTCCGAAGAGAAACAAACGTGAACCAGGCTCTATGGACGGTCGAGGGTAGGTCGGGCGGAAACCTATGCGACGCATGGAGAGAAGTGCGCCTTGAGGCGGCCACGTGTAAGGCGACGCTTTGGGATCGGGTCAAAGCGTTCAAATCCGAAGAATAGACAAAACAGTCGATGAATAAGGAAGCATCAAGTGTAAAACGTTTTGCTAAAGGTGGGGCTGATGCCAATATTTGCTGACAGATGTACGGCGGCAATTCAAAGCGTGACAATTGGAATTTCTCCGAATTGTACAAAGCAAACAACTTTTCTGTTCTTTTCGTTCTTATCGTGAACAAATGGTGCCAAGCCAGTGATATAGATGAGATAGAATGTGATTTTTCCTGGTAGACAATTCCCTTTATATTTTTTACTTTTTTTGTTCTCAAATGTTTGAAAACTGTCTTGAAGCATCCCACTGAGTATTTTAGCGAACACTGGTGAATTTCTGAACCTTCCAAAAGTTTCTCAATGTGGATAAAACCGCCATCTACTTGCCATTTGAAGAAATAAAGGCTAAAAGGATAAAGCATTTGCCGTTGATCAATCCCTTTTGGGATGCGGCACGCATTCTACTTCCATTTGTACATTCGTAGTGGCGTTTGAATGCGATGTGGCCTATACAATGACTTGCGGGGGCCAGCCGATGTACAAGTCAGTGTTTTTATCCTCCCAGACAAGTCTGGTACCAATTAACCGACCCCGGAGGGATGGAAAGGCTTGGTTGGCCCGGGCGACTCACGACCCAGGATTTGATCCCCGGACCGCTCGCGTGGTAAGCGTGCCACTTTCCATTACCTACTTCCGCCATGTTGAAGACATAGAGTAGTGTTAATAGTCATGATATTGTTTTTTGGTGAATCTGCCCACATTCAAGACTTAAACTCACCAGCTACTCGTGAAGTTCGAAATTTTGTTCTGGGTCTGCGTCATTGAGCCCATCCTGTACTTTCCCCTTCACGGGATGCCACTACGAGGATTCCTTTCATATTTATTAATGACACATCTATCCCATCTTTCCATCTCATACCTTTGATAACTAACAGAGCTGCGAGTTCCATCTGGGGCGGAAGTTTTGTTCACAAACAGGCATTCTTGTGAAGCATTCTCGGAGTCATCCTCGAACACCTGGCTGGTCCACACTACCTTCTACGGGACGAAACCTTGTGAGAGAACCCGGGCCTTGAAAAATTATCCGTTCAGATAGGGAGTTTCAAAAAGTTGGATTGTGGAATTGCTTAAGAAATCATTAATTTGAATATTGTTACGGATTTTTCTCTGAATCAACATCTTCTTTGCTTTGAGAGGTTCGACGTGCACGTGTCAATTCCCTTCAGAACCGGTCGAAGGATAGGTCACATGTAATTGATATTTAAATAAAAAACAGTTTTTACATCCTTATGCTTTCCAGAAGAGATTCTCCGCGCTACAGAACAACTATGCCCCGCTTCTACTCTGCAGAGGTTTCGAATTTCAAGCCATCAAGCCAACAAAACGGATGGTCCACTCGAGGAAAATGAGGCAGACCGACAATTACTAGCGCCAATTCTATCTTTCCCTCAGAGACTCTATGGTACCTTCTACTCATTCACAACGTCTCCTAAACATTCTGCCGTAAGGTTCCAACTAGTCGCGTCGATTCTTTTTTAAATTTAGTTTTTTTTACGCAAAAACTCGATGGTTCAGCACTATGGCGGTTGCGAATCGGTGGGAGCAGGAGACGTGACCTGCGAGACGTGAGGGGTGAACCTGGGCAGTACGGAAAGCACGAAGTACATTACAATCATGCCGACCCGCTGTCGACGACTAAGAAAAAAGTACTAGACCAACTAAAATACCCTCAGAGAAACTTACAACAAAAGATACAATATACCACATTTGGGACTAACCCTATTGCTACTGCAAACTATTGCGAACACAAACAGTAATAACTTTTATGTTGTAACTAAATTTTTCCTTAATGGACTACTACCAATCAAATAAAATGTTATTAAGGCATAATAAATCTGACTCACGTCGGATCGCCTTCCTCGACCCGCCGGTTGACCACAGAATAAAGTTGCACTAGGAATAACTTCATAGAATAAGTTCTAAGGGCTAACGCCCTGCGCGTCTGCCGGACGACGACGTCAGGGGAAGAACCGTAACGTCGATTAGGGAACACCGGGCCAGGCCGTGATGGTGCTGTTGCAAACAGCCCGTGCGTTGCCGCACGATCACGGAAGATCAGCCTTGGTTATGTCGGCAGTAGTTCGCAGACGACGGCGCACCCAGGGTTCTGTTGGAGCACTCAACGCGTCACACGGCAAAGGCTTCAGATCTGGACCCCAGAACTTTTTACAGACTCCCATAGATAACTAGGGAGATTTTACAAACAATTCACGACTAGGGTTGAAATGTATGACTTATCAATTTCTTCACATTCTGAGGGATTTTTCTTTTCAGAAGCAATGTGGTCATTCTCATGGACTGGTCTTATAACGCAAACCTAAAATTCTACCTAAAGAGGTTGTTCGAAAAGTAATGCGGGTCTCGCGATGCCACGCATACTTGTGATATTTTAACCCTTTGGCGACAATGGCACCCACCGGTGGGTGCCACTATGACCGTCGCGTGGGACAATGGCACCCAATGGTGGGTGCCACCCTAAAATTTTCTTCTTTACCCATTTAAAACATTTTCAACATATCAGTAATTATAAGCAAGCTCCGTTACGCCTATGTTTAGCATATTTTGCAGAAATGTTTGTTACTAGCTAATTTATATGAAATTTTAGGATATGGCACTTCGCTCGGCGATGTATTAACTAGTGTTTTACATTATTAAGCTTAAGGTGAATTACAGATCAGGACCCCTATGTCTTTTCACAGTCTTAGATTTCTTTCCAAACTTCCACTTCTAATTCCAACAATACATGATCATAAAGCTTAAGACTGCAGTCATATTTTGTTTATTGTCATAGTCAAAATTTTGATAGAAAAACTGCTTTTAGGGACAATTTTGCCCCATTTTGTGCGAGAGTTGGGCGCGCCAAAAAGAGGCGTGGTCCCACGAGCACGCTACGTGCAAATCCGCATTGTCGTCAAAGGGTTAACACAGAAATTTCTTTTCAAACTTGAAGCGCTATGAAAGGCTCCCTAGATCATTGGCAAGCCTACTATTTCATTTTCGCTTGAGCATTTTTTAATTTTAATATGGCTTGTTATCCTGGGGTTTTTTTATAGGTTTGAAGTGACCGTGTCAAGACAGTAGTTCGTGTAAATTTATTCGATGTGCTGGAAACTCTGACGTAAAGCTCCCCAGATCCATCAAGATAACACTGAACTATGGGGCCATGGAAGCACCAATCAAAGCGTAGCACATCACTGCTTCCAACATTTTGGTCTCAATGAATTCCATTGTGAAGGTGAGGGTGTCATGAGCATGATTCTGTTATTATGACGGCCTTCACAAGGTTCACGTAGAAGATGATTCCAGACCAAATGTGCCGCAGTAGCACTAGAATACAGCATACTAAAAGTGTTGCAGCTCCTTATGATAATTGAAGAGGTGGAAAAGCTGAACAGGTGATTATCGCATACTGACTGAACAGCAGCAAATCAGTCTCTAAGGTGTCGTTCCCAGAAAGTTTACAAACGCTACCGGCGAAATGCACTCCATCTACGACGAAAAATGGACCCCTCACGGCTAGAAGTATGTAGCTACCTCTTCAATAGTTAGACAGCGATGAATCTTCGAAAATTTCCCCATAGCGAGGATTGTAGAGAATGGATGCACCGCAGCTCTCGGAGAAGATCCACCGCAGCTATCGGAAACCAAATGAATTTAGAACACCACCAATGTCTGTATACCGAAGAGATGTCCTAAAAACACCAAGTTCGGCAACCGAGAGAGAAGTGAAACAACTCTCCTTCATGCTGACGCTCAACTGCACGTCCCAGCGACCTCTCAAGTATTTAGAAATCTGGCGTTCGTCTTATTGCGTCGTACCCTCTGGACCTCCTCCCCATCAACACCACCTTTCCCAACCATATTGTATAAGAAATGCTTCGAAGTTTAAATTGATGTAGTATGACGGCCTCTGAAAAGCCTATTTTTATGTGGACGGGACATGAAGCGGATGGGCATCTTGTTGAGAAAAATCGGTGCTCCCATAGTTTTCGTACGACTGAAATTGTTGATTTCTAGTTGAGTATGCCTTTTTGTGAATGAACGCCGAAAAACCCATCTTTTTCCGAACAACCTAACGTAATGAGATCTAACATAAAATAGAATATGTGATCGAATAGAGCAGAAGAGAGGCTCACGAACAATTTACCACCCTATATAAAACAAAGAAGTTCTGAAGAGAGTTTTGATTCAAAATTCGCCGCGGCTTAGCGGTCAACCAGAGAAACCCAGTTCGAAACCTATTATCGGAATGTTTCGGTCGAGGGAGGTCGTGACAAATAAGTAGGGAGATCGTCATTGCTCGATTCCTACTAGGTTGAGATAGAGTTGGAACTAGCTGTGGGTTTGGCTATTCGTCATCTGAACCTCCTTTTCCCCACCCTAAATTTCGAAGTGATCGGAATGAATATGGACGGAAAACATCAGCTTCTGCAATTCTCTTTACCAGATTGGTCCCCGTCAACCGCCGGGACCTTCCTTCCCTGCGTAAGCTTTACGTCTTCCGCTATGGTCCCTTCCTCCTGTGACACCAACACCTCGTGGAGGTGACGCGTATGCAACAAAAGGAGTTTCATGTAGTAGAAAGCATCGCCATAATCATGGCATGACGGTTGATTTTCCACCTCCCCTCCCCATCCTCCCTTCCTCCTCTCCACTGCCCTCCAGCTCAGGTGCCTTTGCAGCACCATGTAGAATTGACCGGAAGTGTGCTCAGTAGGTGTTTATATAGCGTTATCACAATGATCCTGCTCTACAAAAACATTTGATACAAACATTGAGTTAGCTGCGAAGTAGCTGCGAGCTAGCTCAGACTTGTCAGCGGCTGTGTAGTTGACCTGTTAGGCATGTACAGACAGTCATACATACATACAATGAATACATACAGACACTACAAACCGAACACAATTGGCAGTGTATCTGAAAGTAGAAGGAGTATGCTCATCGCAATCATGTCACTTGCTCAGACATTGGTAGCGCAAATTTTGGGAGCTCCTAAGTTTCGTCAGCAGTTTGTTTGCACCATATTCCTTAGCCTAGTTTGCGGACGGGCAAACAGATACACATGCAAGCATACATACATACACACGTACATATAAACCGCCACCTTATTGGACCTTCGACGCTTTTGAACCTTTCTATGTCAACACTTGACTTCACCGCCACTCCAGCTTGTGTTGTGTCACATACTTACTCGTTTCACTGACCCTAGGTCGAGCAGTTTGTTATTTTTTCTACACTCTGAAACTTCTTTTACAGCTCTCAAGAAAGAATGGTAGGTCGTAGCAAATCAAATTTGTGTTTTTCGGTGGCTGGGTTGCAGTGGCTTATTCCAGAGAGATCCTTTAGACGAAACTCTGCAGGATAATTTGAGTAATAAAGCGGCGCTGGTCCAATGCTTATAAAGTTACATAAAGTAAGGGGTTTGAACCGCTCGAGATTGGTTCCTCTTGTCAGAAATGGTCGCTCTTCGCCCTTTACGCTGTAATCCAATGACGTTCCGTAGAAACAAGATGTCCGCAGTTCTCAAATTGTTGTACGATTTCGTTCGAATGGTGTAGCCGGGCTTAGTTTTCATTCTTGTGGTCTGCCATCGTTAGTCGTTATCGCTCTTCTGTTGCTGGCGACTCTCGTAGTGGGGATCATGCTATACATCCTCTGCTACGCGTTCTGACGTACCGGCAGTCCTCGGCCTTTTGAGCCTTACGACTCCGGAAAAAAATATTTTTCGCTATAAAGGTCCTTCTTTGAGATGGATTCTACAGCAATTAGCCTTCCTCGATGCTAACAGCGACGCATCGCGGTGCACTTTACAATCTCGCAGGGCTTTCTCGCTCCCGTTAACTTGTGTCTCACGTCTGTCGATTCATGACTCGTCTCATCTCGCAGTGTTGTACTTGCTCTGGGCGATCATCTCACCCTAGTCTGGTTTGTTCGTTCTCTGTTCACTCCCCACTCATCCCTATAGGTGTCCACATATACGGCAGATAAAGGCGAAGCACCTCTTCCCTCCTCGCCATCACACTTTTTACGATAATACTCATACCGCAATAGCTTCTTTTCCTACAGATACCCGCTCTATAGTTCTAGCTTCAGATATCTTCTCCAGCAAATATCCATACGACAACCTCGGACAGCCTTATCTGTGTTCTCACGAACATACAATACAGGGGTGGCCAAAAAAAGACACTTCACTCAACATTCAAAACGGAATTATTTACGCGTCGCGAAACCAAACCAAATGACCCCAACTGAATATTGAAGAGCACGTTATAATCTATCAACAAGCTACACAACAGCCTTCTACACCGACGACATCAGAAGATTTTCCCACGGAAGCATTGTGCGCGGTACGATCTCAACGAGGTCGTTGAGATACCATAGACGATTACGACGTCTCTGAAACGCAGGTCAAAAGCGGTTTTGCACATTCACAGCTAATGTCTCTGGAAGCTATTCAACAATTAATTCACTGAGGAAATTGTGTAGCAGCTTCAGGTCGGAGCGATTTCGGTAAGCCTCGTTGAGCTCGACGGTGACGGCAGATGACGTCATATTCTGGAGACGGCAGGGGCAGTGAAGGAGTGCTTGCTTCTGTTTACGGAGGAACAACTAAGGAATATAACGCCATAAAACTTTCATTAACATCGGCTCCCTGTGTGACGAAAAGTTCGATGATGTGCGCCATGGGCTGAGTGTCTCTTTTTTTTTGGCCACCCCTGTATAGATTCCGCGTTTTTAGGTTGATAGGGCACTTAATGGCTTGAAGCAACAGCCTCAGATCGAATAGATGGGATAAAAGCGGTCGACAATGAAATTGTGGACGCAGATATGACTGAAAATGAAAAAAATACAAAGAAATCGCTGACGGAGCCCTCAAGCAAGGATCCTCTTCATCCCCATTAAAAACAAGTAAAGGGTTTAGTAGTAGGACGAATTGTCCAAACTTGCCTGTTCCGCTCTCTATGTTTTCCTGCGGCGCTCCAACTACAACTATAACCTAACAAACAACTACAAATGCGCGGCTGCCAATCTCACATTTATAACAGCATAATGCATAACTGACACGGATCTCAAGCAATTTGACACCAAAAAAGCAGCATTCCTTCCAACGTAGCCCGATACGCCCCTATTTTGTGCGCAGTTGGTTATTACGGTCACGCAGCCAACACACGATCTCCATGGATGGCCAATGGGGGTTTCGACCAAAACGCGGACGAGCCAAAATTGGCAGGAGCCCAACTCTCAAAGCGGCTTTCCGAGACTACTTGCTGCTTCAGCAACTTCTTCAAAATCCCCACTTAGGGTCTGATGACAGTCTTTTCGCCAACTTTACTCTGTAGCAGGAAGTATTTTGTGGAACCACCTGGCAAGGCGGTTTTTTAGTATGGTAGGCGGCAGGGCATGCCATGACTGTTTTCGTGCTCGTTCGGGAGGTTATCAGAATTGGTCTCCCGTCAAACCGCCGGGCCGTCCTTTCCCTGCGCCCATAGGCTTTTAGTGCCTATCGCTGTGGTCCTTTCCTCAGTTTTAGAAAACCACCTGGAGGGACGCGTATGCTATAAAAAAGTTTTATGAATAGAGGGTATCGCCATATTAATGACATGACGGGTGAATGACGTATCAATACCTATGTGCACCTTAGGTCGGTTAGTGATCGGCCTCCAGCTGCAACTGCAGCACATGTGAATGACTGGAAGTGTGTGCTAATAAGGTATTTATTGGTAGATGTTTTCATAGCTATTCTATTACAAAACATAGATAGCTCAAGTCCTGCGAGCTAGCCAATTTTGTGAGCGGTTTGTTTATTCCTTAAAGCAACAATCCAGGAACGAATTCGCGGGTAAGGACCACCTATAATGACGTTGCAGGTGAGAAGTTGGTCAATGGAGAAAGAAAAAGTAGAAAAAAACGTCGGGCAGGGGCTTAGACAGGGACTCCCCCTGCCGTTTAGGGAGACGTGTGTTGGACGAGTTGTCCGAACCTGCCCGTAGTACATGCGCTCCAATTGCTCTGCTGCGGGACTTGCAAATACAATGCATGCCTTGAATAATCACATAAAACTATTTCGTCAGCAAGCCGACAATGGGAGCGTCAATTGCGTTCTTATGGAATCGCCTCAGAGCAGCGCGGCAGACCCTGGCGCTGCTTAGCTCCTGGATACTCCGTAATGTCGCTCTCATGATCTCGGCAGAGCCAATCTGTCGCTTTGCACAAGCTGCCGTGGAGGCCACTGCCCCACTGATGGATCCTGAGATCCCTCAACTTGGCATGCCGCCCTCTTAAGGGGATTTTCGACGTGAGATTCGCTTTCGAACGTCCTGTCCAGACGCACGGTTAGTTTTGAGTTCTGTCGACATTTCCCATGGACTCAATCAGGCTGAGGCAGTGGTCCACACTTGAAAACCAAATGGTTGAAACCCCTGCCTGGACTGTTGCTTTAAGCTGCCTTATCACTCACTTCATGGGGACACCGATTGCGAACAGTATGAACTGATAACAAATGACAAGGAATGATAAGAGCGTCTGAATGCAGGTCTCTCCAACTTCGTTGCAATTATCACTGGCAAGCGATCAAGGTGGCGAGGGTTGAATGTAGGTGACAGAAAGTGGTATGAGCGGCAACTGTACTGATAAAAGTAGCGACAGTTGAGCGTGCACTCAGTTGAACTAAACCAGGTCCCTAGCACGTGAATATGTTCCATTCCTACCCTTTCATCTAAAGAAGCAAAGAAAGTTGAGCTGCTCAACTATCTGGACTTGGACCAATAGCGAATTTCCATCATATTTCCAATTTCCATCATAGCTCGGTTAGATGCTGATTGATTGGTTATATTTCACTTACACACCGATTCTTCAATTGTGGAAATTCTATAAACCGCTAAATCATCCGAGCTCGATATCAATGCTAAATGTTTACGAAGTCATGATAAGTACCATTTTCATTCCGCATGCTACTGCGCGCATTACGCGACAATCTTCAGCAAATTGGACAGCCTTTGAAATTCATGTGACACATCTTCCAAAACATCTGTTAGTTTCTCAGCCACGTGACCTAATATTCTGCAAGTTGTCCAGTTTCACTAAAGCCTACCATGTGATGCGCGCGGTTGCGTGCGGAGCTAAACTGGTACATACATACCGACATACATACATGCATACATACATACCGACATACATACAAACCGACACACCAAGTAAGCGGTGTATAAAATAGAAGGTTAAATTGTAAGCAGATTCCGTGGATGACGAAAATTTTGCGAAAAAATGCTTCTTTATGTATGTGAGCAGACGGCGTGGGAAGGAGGCGATGCTCGTGCTATGAGACTATCGAAACTAAGGCAATCCTGGGAGAGTGTTGTCCTTTCAAATGTTTTGGATTCATAGTTTCGCAAATTAATTCACACAGAGTGAGGAAGAAAGATTCGCATTAGTGGCATGACTCAAACATTTCGCATCCTACGTAATTTTGTTCGAGGGTTTCATGGCCAACTATCACCTTTTCGGAGCTGAATTTAGTCAACATTTTCTTTGTGAAATCCTTGGCATGTACCTTTCTGTATGTGGATGATCTGTGACATAGTGCTGCCACAAGTGACTCTGCGCTTGCACGGTATTCGTTACGAAGCTGCTGCCGGAGACATTGCTCCGGCACGCCGCCGTAATCCATATGTTCTGGCCCCTCCTTGCTAATCTTTCAGACAGTTTCAACACTTACCAGCGTTGGCGTTCTGGATATTAGTGGTTGCGTACGGGTCGACGGATCCGGACGCTGCCGAGATGTAGCCTCTGCAACACACCTACTGTCATTAGGTTGATGTAAAAGTTCTTGATTGAAGACTCAAGTTAAAATCACACGATGTACAAAACAGATTTGCACAAAGGCAGTCACGAGTTTATTTTGAAACAGAAACGCCATCACTTATCTCACTAAAAGGTTTCTTCTCTGAGAGCTTCAGGAGACCAGAGTACTTATTATAAGGCTCACCTGATAAAGGCAACGTTGTACAGATTTTGTTGGAAACACGTGAATCCCAAAACGCTCACTGGAGTTGACAGATCAAGGGCGTACCCAAGAGTGGCCTGTAACGTTCATTGATTAACACATTGACGACCGCGCGCGTTTTGGCTTTTTTGGCCGTGTGGGACCGGGCCGATTTTGCGAGTGCGACCGCCGCACCTCGGATCCGTGAATTTTTATTGATAACTTTTTAAAGCACCAGTGGTACAAAAACATCTCAGTAACAGTCAATGCGTAGAAGGTAATAGAGTATATAGTGACGAAGTTCCGATTAAAGAACATGTAATGGTAATGAAAAAGGAAATTTAGTCATTTTATCTGTAGTGGATGCCAAAAGCTCTTTTGATGTGGTTATACCAAGTGAAACATGTATTTTTCTGTCTCTTTAGATTTGCATTTACTTTCACTACCCCTTTTTTATTGACGTGTTCATGAGAATAGCATGAAAACTATTAATGAACCAAGCCGCCGGTTTCGGTGAGCTTGGAAAACTTCTTCTAAACTGGAGCATATTTGAACAAACAATGACCTATGTCGTTCACAATAATGTTATGTTCTAATCCATAGAAGAGAGACAAACAATTCGGGAAAAAGCTGCGCATGCCCTAGAAAAAGGGATGATAAGGGTGAGACGCGGTAACCGCGTCTCAATGTCCAACGAGGTGCGCAAAGTGAGACGCGTTACCGCGTCTCAATGTCGTCAATGTGTTAACACGTTGACGACATCGCGTGTTTTGGCATTTTGCACCGCGTGGGACAGGAGCGATTTTGCGAGCGCGCCGTCCTCACCTTACTTCCGCTTATTTTTTGTTTAAAATGCACAACAACTTGAATCTCATAGAATTATTTCGGCAAGGATGAAAGCATAAAGGTTAACTATATAAATGGCAGTAGATTTTTGTTTAGAAGAACGCATAATGACCAAACAAAACTGCAAAAAAAACATCACTTTCGCTGCAAGTAAAGCTAGGCATTTATATCTAACAAGGGAATGCTGTCTATCCTATCTGAAGATGTCGCTGCCAACAATTTAGAAGTGGTGATTCTGGTGTCCTGGCAAAAAACATTTCGGCCAGCCGCAAAATTCCACGCTAATAATTTGCTAGCATTATAACGCTTATTGGTGAACGATAAATTGGAATGAATGAAGTGAATTAGGAGTTGATAAGTTGCTGTTCTGAAACGCTCATGCAGCATGCAACATGCAAAGGGAAAGATTCGATATGGAGAAAAATGGCTGTCACACGAATATTTGGAATCCCGGTTTGCTCGGAGTAGAGCCATATTTCGAAAAAAAAAACCTTGATGTAACTCTTCTGCCGCTTGAATCGGAATACTTTCCATCCCAATGTAGTAATCAATGGAGTCTTGTGATAACCACTTTATTAGATTGATGAGGCGCAATCTAGAATGCCTGTGCCATTCAGCAGTCTGCGTAGTCAACTAACAATGGAGGTCTTTCAGGACATGGAGCGTTTTTTCAAAATGGTTATCTACATAATGTAC
>MU882659.1:0-29854 GCA_036418205.1 Ostertagia ostertagi
AGAAGCTCGTCCTCGATGGTACGGTCACGTCCTTCGCGCGAATGATGAGAGTGTCCGCAAGATAGCTTTGACCTTGACGTGGCCGGAAGCGGCCTAAGGGACGCCCGAAGCAGCGCTGGCTTGATACGTTGCACGAGACTTGAAGTCAGTTGGCCTCCACCCCGATCAAGCATTCAATCGGGAAAAGTGGCGTCAGCATGCCAGAAAAGCGACCCCCCCCATTGAGCGGGACAAACGCTAAAGAAGAAGAAGAATGAGCCCTTTGATAGCGAAGGAGGACGAGGAACTCCCATTTTTCTTCAAGAAAAGGGATGTTGCTTTCTCTCCTCCGACAATTTGCGGTTCATACTTGTTACATTTTTGGCCCAACAACTTCGTGCTGTGAAGTACATCGGGATAAGGTTATATACAGTGTAGGTCTGCGGTCAAAGTATTCGCCGAGACGGTTTTTCAAGCATTAAATTTTTTCCTCTTCAAAAAGTCTTGCAAGTTTTTTTTTGAAGAATTCCCTTCCGCATGCCTTGAATCCTTAAAACTTAAGGGTTCAAAACTATTAGAACACACGAGACATCAACACTGTAAGGAAACTGGATAGCTGAGAAAGAATAATGTATGAAAAACCTTTTTGGCGGACACTTTTGACCGCTACTGTTGGTAGCCGCCCTAAGAACCTCCTTATCATTTTCTTCTTGACAGCACAAAACGGGTGACATTAAGTGAAGCCATCCCATGAAAGAAAGAGTGCAAAAGGGGAAGCTACAAGGATGTCTAATTGTCATCCATCCCGGAGAGAAATCATGAGAATTCCGTTAGAACGGCCTGCGTATCTGAGAATATGTCCTCGGCAGAGTACTCGCTAATGCATCGAGGGTAATCTGGGATGCACAGAAGTACCGCAATTAAAATCAAAAGAAAAGGCACCATAAGGACATTCTGGTGAAACAAAAACGACACGGAAAGCTCTAGCTAATGAGGTTCGGACTAACCGCGGTATAGAGGAATGTCGAAATTCATTTCTTCCGCTGGGCTGTGTCCATCAGGTTGCACGAACAAGGTACTGTGAATAATTAGGTTTGAGGAATTCCGATTGCAAAGGAAAAGACAACACTCTTCGACCCTTAAAGGCAAAAGTCGGGCTCAATAAGGGGGTATTATGGCGATTGAAACTGAGTATAGAGATGCGAAGTGGAACGACAGTGGAGAAAAAACTGAGAAAAACCGTCGACAAGGCCGTTAACAAAACCCTCTTTCCCACTAGCAGTGAAGGAGGCTGGCTTGGGAAAGAGGCACGTACAAACAAGTTTTCTGGAGATGTCAGTCGTTCTATCGGTTGATACGGCAATCAACCTAGCTGATTTCACACGTTATGCCAGCCACGCACCACTTCCGGAGGTGGGCGGTCCTGGATTGAAACCGAACGCCCCGGGGCCTTAACGGGTTTTTCAAGGTGGGAAGTTGCTGCAATGTGTGCAGCTACCCACATACAACCTCCAGGCACGGGAATTACTTCTCTAGCGTGCCTGAGCCCGACCTTTGCCTTTAATGCTGCGACATCAATTCCTTAACGAACAAAATGAAAAGGAGTCTACTGTGCTCGCTCAATACTTGGTTTTTACCTTTTTTTCTTCAAATGGAGAAAGTTTTTAACTGCAACTGAATTTTTCCACTTTTGACGCCGATGATGGTTACCTTTCGAAAACATAGAACGCTTTCTGGTTAACAGAATCAGAGAAAAAGATGGCTAATTTTGCGATGGAGTAATCTTCCATAACCGTCTTTTTGAGCGACTTTCTCACGCCTTCGGCTACAAAAACGACCCACATATCCCACAAGATCAGAGAATATCCCTTATAATCATTGGATTAATACTCATTCTAAGAAGCCTTTCTTAATAATTATTGTGTGTGCGTAGTGATTCTTATTCGATGAATGAATATTCATTGAGTGTATGAGAACGTGCTAATGCAAAACAGGAATAATTGAATAGTAATGAACGAAAATGTCGTTGAACATTTGCAATAGTCACAGTAATTCATCTTGAAAGGAATCATCGCCGAGTGACTGTCGTTCCGAAGCGAGCCATATGACTCGACAGAGTATCGTCTATAGACTAAACAAAGAAAAAAAATTAAGGATCACTTACCCTTTTCGTATGCTTTTACCCCCACTTATGACTAGTAGATTTATAGTGAGAAAAACAGGCACAGCAGTAGAGATGCCAGAATAATTCCGTTTGAGACCCGAACGCGATTCGTTGGACTACATTTCTGCATTATTGCCGTCTTCGGATGAGCCTGAGAAAAAACGGAAAGGTACTTGGAAAATCCTATTTCTAGCTCAATTATTCCAGGCCACCCGAAGAAACATATAAAGCCGAGACATCAGCCCTAATAACTCAATCGTTAATAAGTTTGGTGAATTCATACCAATGCCTATTGGCACGCTGCGACAAAGAATACCTCCCCCCTCAAACTATCAGCATTACCCGGCCTGCTTCACAGAAGCAATACTTTGAAGCATATGGTAACAGGTTAACGACCTTCTACATTCTCGGAACCGTGTTGACCTTAAAATCATCGGTTACACTAATGATATTAGCAAGTTCAGCAATAAAAACAATCAAGGACGCTGGAAATGATCATTCCCTCGATTGGGTGCGCCACGGTCTCTACTTTTTATTCAGAATAGTGGTGGAACTTGAATGTGCTCAGCAATCAGTTTGAAGTCACTATGGCCAACGACATTAAAAAAGAGTGGCGTTATCCTCCCAGAATTTGTCTTAACAGAGGAAATAAAATATAACAGTTTCACAAGAATGCTGGGTTGTGAACAAAACTTTCGCCCCAGGCGGGACTAGAACCCGCACCTCTCGCTTTCCGGGCAAGTGCGCTACCAGTTACGCTACCGGGGCACCATTTCATAAATGAATTCAAAAAATGTATTTCATTGGGCGTGCGAGCACGCAGTGGGTTGAGAGTATGTCAATGTGTAGCTTGCGACTTTATGAGGACACTAACTATAATACAGGTCCCATCATAGAAAGAGAGTTATGTACGTCATAATGTGAGCCGATGAGGCCGAATCGGGAGCAACTGCAAAGTTTGCACGAAGAAATGTTGCGGACCACAGTTAGGTATTCGTTAGAGGAGAATTTTGGAAGAGTTCAGCTGAACGCTGCATGAAGAATTCTCCAAGGCGAGAAAATTGGATAACATATTTACTCACAAATGGGCAATATTACCGCTCGCGATTTCCATCTGGCACGTCCACTACACTGAACGAAACTAGTCTTCAATATACTGTATCTTTTTTTGTCCAGCTGCGCAAGCGTGATGCTACAATTTCAAGCTGAAGTGGACAACCCAATCGTTAGTTTGTGGGATGCGTTTTCTATTTGTTAAAAAACTGGATGCATGAATCTGAATGAAGGAGTCACTGGTTTGGATTGCTCGCTTGTAGAGGTGTCTGAAAAGTGAGGTAGCTATTTAGACAGCCTTTGGGAGACCCATCACTCGGGACTGACCACATATATGGACAAACACGTAACACCGGGAATGTAATCTGAACTCCAGTTTGCTTAAGAAGAGCTTAGAATGTACAACTTCTCTATCAAAAAATATACCCATTGCTGATCAATTTTTATGGACTTCCCTCTACGCTCTAAATTAACCTGAATGGTAAAGACGCGCTAGCGCCTGCTTGACTCAATGGAGGATTCCACGATAAGGTCGGAGGTCGAAGAAAGGGAGACCTACCTGATGAGAAGTTAGGCAGACTCCTGAGGGTACACACAATTCGCAACGAAAGATGCGCCCGTGGCGACCTAGCATGGCCCTCCCCGCGGGCTATCGACACGGTACCCCCATTAGCTGGCTAGCCACTCGCCGCATCAGCCTCTATGTGTTTAGCAAAGAGGGTGTTGTAGGCTTACATATTTCAAACCGCAGTCAATTACAGACCACCTTTAGGCGCCAATTTCTAGGATTTGATCTGATGTTGTTACGGTTTGACCAGGATATTTGACCAGGTCAACTACTATATAAACCCGACACTTTCATTAGATTGTCATTGTATTCTGTTCGTCTTGCCTAATAAACATTCTCCGTTCGACTCTACTTCCAGGTGTTAGCGTTGAAAAGGGAAGCGCCGCATCCATGCGAAAATCGACGAGGAGAGCGGGGCCATTTCTCGGGCTCTGGGCCGCTTGCCATGTTTTTTTTTCGTCATCTCACAAACACTGATCAATTCTAACCTTGCTGTTAGATATAATGGGCCGCCTTAAGATCGTAAACTCCGCCTTTAATAAATTCTAGTGCATTGTTGAAATGTTTATCCATACTGGCAAACCTGCTACCAATCATCAGTTTAGAGGGATCGAATTTTTGCTGGACGTAATTAAAGGCAAACCCAGGATCAGACCGACTAAAAAATTGTAAGGTCCGTACCTACCTAGATCACTCCAGCTTCGTCGCAAAAATTGCGCGGTTAGGGCGCTAATCCTTACGGGCCTGCAACCATCGACCCCCGTTCAACGCTTCCCACCCACCGCGAGAGATGGTGAGATCAGCGTGCATTGATGTAGAGATCAGCGCGCTCTTCTTCGAACAAGACCTGCTCTCGTGTTATTTTGGTCTTCTCTGACCGCGCTGTCTCGCCATCGCACACCACATCCGACCTTATTGGAGGTTAGGGCCTCAATTTCAGGGATCCCACGATTTCTCTCGCTTTCTATCCACTTCAGGTCGTTCCGCAACTAAGCTGTGACTACGGAACGCTTCTAGAACCAATAATACCGGGGTTTGCCTTTAAATCTATATGGGCTGCTCGCGTGCGTATCGTATATGAAACATTCTAGCACCATTACCTTTACCAGTCATATGAAAGAGGAGAGGCTGGAGAAAACTCCATTACAAATTCTAGTAACAAGTGGTCACGTAAGAGGGCTATCTTCCGATCTTACTCGAACAATATGAGTCCATTCCTACTCGGGCAAACCTGCGTCCCTTTGCTTACATTTTTCGATGAATTTCGGCCTATTGCAAGTCATTCTGCGTATTTTTGCCCTTTCCCCTTCTCTACCTTTTGCAGAGTCCAAATCTCGCAGGTACTCCCGTGCACGGTCTAGACAAGGACAACTCCATCGCACTTTTCCAAACTTATTGCCACCCCCCACCCCAATTAGAGGGGTTCAGATGCAAACCCATCATCACCATCATCCGCACTCGAAAGCTCCTCCAATACGACCTCCCCCGCCCTTTAAAATGGCCGTCAAGCGGGGGAGGGGAGGGAGAAGGGGGAAGAAGTCGATCCTGGATCCTAAATCTCCCCTTCACTTACAGCATCTACATTTCCGGAAGTTGCTTTTTGAGGCTATTGATTGTTGACAACAGCCATTTTCACGCCTTTCAGATGCTTTGAATAGAACCGATATATAATAATATGAGAGATTCAAATAGGTAACAATGAGAAACGGAATCGAATGGTGAAGCGACTGGGTGTTTTGGCGTGCAACCAAGCGGAACAGATTTCTGTAAATTTTCTATAATTAGGTTGTTTTTACTGCACGAAAACAAATAAGCAGCGTACGGGAACAGATTTGAACATTGTGACTTCCGTTCAGGTTTCTATTCTCAGTTTGCATTCCCTGCACCTCTTTAAATGAAAGAAAATAAAAATAAGAAGAAAAAGAGAAGGAAAAACTACAACAACCAACGAATAAATACGAGAACGATAATTGCGGAAGACTGAAGAGCTAACGGTGAGAAATTCTGGTGTAATTACGGACGATAGCTTAACAAGGAAACAAAATAACGTTTTGAAGACTTTATCTGCTACCAGTGACGATGAGGTGGCAGGAATCAACCCATCGTCTCCCGCCTGCCGTTCGCCTCCATCAGGTATTCAACAATCTTCTCTCCGGGTGACCACCGTAAAGAGAGGTGTTCTGCCAAAGATGCAGATCGATCTCCAGCCCAGTAGGACTGCCGGTGACGAGAAATACCCATCATGCTAGCCGCACTTAATCCATCGCCCTTTCAAGAACCATAATTGTAACATGGCCTGATGAGCGTTCACAAATGGTGGACTCGATTTCGCTGCACAACTTCTCACCTTGTCTGATGTTAACGTGATCGCTCGCAGGCCTTATTTGCCTCGCGTAGGGAATAAATAAATAAATAAATAAATAAGTTGGGCAGAAAAGGACAGATGTTGCAACTCAGAAGCCCCCTTATGCTCGGGTCACCACCTTTTACCGCAGGCTTCTACAACGAAATCGTGCGATTGCCGACAACTAGCGTAAATCTCGAAGACGTGGCCACGCGATTACTTCACTATGGTACAGATCGCTGTGCATCGCTGGCGCATGCGTTTCGCCCTCCCTTTGAACGGTGGCGAGATCAGCTGCCGAATTGTCGCATAGTTGGACATGTTCAAAAGACCTTTCCACGTGGCGCACCTGCAAAAAAGTAACACATGGTGGTCTAAGCTTTAGACTGGGTCATATTCATTACTAATTTGTTGAAGAGGACTTCTGCACTCATGTTCAACTTCATTTGAATACTGACTTTTCAAAAATATTATGAATTAGACAATAAAATAAAGGAACTACGAAATCAATAAGTTCTAGCAGAATACAACAGCCGGAGGGTAGCTAGTGCGCAGATAGAATCCATTGCAGGTTCTGATTTTGTATACAACCGGTCAATGGAGTTCAAAGCTGAATCGACTGGAAGCGCAACATAGTAATGCGCAAAAACTGAAGCTCGCGGAAATACTGTAGAGAGCCGAGATTCCTGAAGAGAAAGTCTGACATGTAATGCAAGAGCTCCATTTCATTTATATTTCTTCATTCATGTTTCATTCAGTTAGGGCTGGGCCTCCCGCATTTACATCTTTCTTTTCCATCTTACATCAGCTTACATCTTTATTTTCCTCTACTGAGCTACTGAACTGATTGCTTCAGTGATTTTAATAGCGCACTCTAAAGCATGTAATTCAAAAGGGACCAGGGATTTGACAACAGCACGCAACTGAACTCGAAACTTGAAGATTGAAGGTACCCAAACAGAGGGTGAGTGGAATCCTGAATAATTCCCGAAAAAATCTAGAAAGCTTTAAGCCAGTGGATTTGCATTCGTTCCAGGCCTCAGGTTATGCACACAGGAACTCGCTAATAATAAAACGAATGAAAAATTTTAAGACTCATGCTCCTTCAGGTGGCTACACGCGCATGACAACAATTGTTGCCACCATAATTGCTGTGCATCCGAATTCTGATTCATATCTGACAGTAATGTTTGCATTACCGTAGTAATGGTGCGTCAAACCTGACTATCCTACCGATGATAACCCTCACACGCCTTACACCTTATTAGTGGAGTTTTTTGCTGACAAACCTTACGTCACTTAACCGAAGATCTGAGGCAGTTAATCCCGCAGTGCCTTGCCCGCGCGCTATTTCCAGTACGTCCACGTGCTACTTGTCCTTAGGGGCGCTCCATGAGTTCATGCTAAGATCTCAAGCCATCACCATTCAACTCAGCGTTCTGGTCAGAGTGTTCAGCACATCTCAGTAACCATCCCCTAGTGTTAAATGTAGGTCTTGACAGTAAAATATTGGAGCTGACTTCAAACATGGGACCATTACATGAGATAGCGTACACAGTAGGAAAAAACGCAGTAAGGTATGGGCCAGCATCTTTTTTGTTCTATCAGAAGGCCTAAAAATTCTTGTAGTGTCATCCGCGATTAGATATGGTCTCTCTCCCAAAACGATACATACCTGGTGCATTTGCGGTGCCTTAAGCTTAAGAAAACACAAGAAATTTTGGAAAACGTCGCCAGAATCAAAAAGAAATTTCTGGAATTTCGCTGAAACTATAGATTGCACAAAATAATCCGTGTAAGAATACCTAAAATAACACCGGTGTGGAAATTATTAGGGATCGAGACAGAATGAAGTATCATAATCTTTTGATAGCTTTAACAGTTTATGTTAAGTGCTTTCTTTAGTGCCCTGTGACAGCTCATTGTATGTGGGGTTTGGTTTCATAGAGTCAACTCAGGCCCCAGTAACACGTAGCCGGAAAAGCTACGTTCTTCCCTAAGTTTCTACTGTTTCCCTTGAGAGACTGGAAACGGCGCAACTAAAGTAGGAAGAGTAGGCTCCTTTCAAAATTCTGAGTAGTTTATGCCGCGAACGGTAGAAGTAGATGAAACATGTTAAAGCGTACGAAAACGCAAATCCAAGCTTTCGTGAACATAAATGCAAGCAGCATGCATACAGCTGATAAGCCAGTAGAAAGGCATTTCCAGTCTCAGTCCAAAGCCAGTGAGCGGAAGTCAGCGCCTCTATCTGCAGCTCTCGATGGAGATGATGTCCTTAGAACCATCCAAGCCGATTGCACATCAATCTTCTCAAATATGACACTAATTTTCATATGCTGTGTATTCTGTAATTATCTGAGCATCATTTCGTAGCAAGCGGTGAATCGAGATTAAGCAATGCATAATACTTAAATTCAACTGACGATATCGAGCCCTAGGGTGCTCTTGTGGCGGAGGCATTGTCATGATTACAGCTGCAGCAACAGCATTCATCCTTCTTGGGCGCTAGCCTCTACGAGGCCGACCTGAGGTATACAGAATTTTCTATTTCCAGACGCGCAATTTCTTGCCTTCGCATCTTAGACACGCATATTGAAACAACAATACCAACCTATAAGTACTCCACTAAGCGCAGCGGATACATAGCTCGCACAAGTGCACCAGACCAGATAGCACAACTAAGTAGTCTGCAAGACATAAGGCAGTTTGTGAGATTAGAATTACCAGGCATCAATTACAAAATAGAAAACCCAGGTCATTTGAACGTACAGCTAGTTAAAAATTTTTAAAGTAGTAGGGTAGTATACAATCTCGACGGCATATCGACTTTCTACAGATCACTCAGCACTGACAAACCTAATTGCAACTTATTGATCATTACGTGCTCTCTTTACTGTCGCACAAAAAGCGTGCCCGCGCAATGAATAATTGGGGCTGCTGCGCGAAGAAAAAACCAGTCAAGAAATGTCTAATCCAAGCACTCCATCGTGAGCTAAAAGTTTCGCTCCCCGCACTCAATGTCACCTGCATACTCGTGCTAAGAGAGAAAAATGTTACTCACTGGGCTAGCGACATATTCAATGAAAGGCTGCAATTTCTATAGGCAATACAATAGCGGAAAAAAGACAGATGTTGCACTGCAGAGCCCTATATGCTGGTGGTCACACTTGTTACCAGGGTCCTAACGAATCGTGGATTTGCGACAATGCGAGATCCGAAGACGAGCACAGCGATATACTCACTGGCATCTCTACAACGGGGACAAATGCTAGTCTCCGAGCCTTTCGACCGACGTTGCCACCGCTGGCATCGCTGGCGCAAATCGCTCGCCCCTGCCTCGAACGCCTGGGTGCGAATCGCCGCGAATTGGTACGCAATAGTTTGACATTGTTCAAGAGGCATTTCCGTGCCGCAAAAGTGACACATGACCTGGGCTCTGGAACGGGCACCTATTCATTACTACTTATGTAGAAAGGACTGTTCCATCAGCTCATTTGAACTACAATTCCAAAATTTTCGAATAGACGATAAAATAAGGAGAACTAACGAAAAAGTTCCACAGAATCAAGGAGAGTAGACGGAGGAGAGTAGACAGTTCAAAGAGCTGGTCATGCAGGTCGCGTGAATAGCACAGCCAAAGATAATACTTTCATAGCTGCATCGACTGTGGAAGGCGAACTAGACGCAGAAAATACTGTAGAGAAAGAGATCTAAAGAGAAAGCTATCCATGTATAGCAAGAAAGCTCCATTACTTTTTTATTTGTTCATTCATTTTCATTCAAGTTTTGGCTGGCAGCAGGCCGGGACTTCTTAGCGTATGTGCTTAAATCTTTCACGTCTTCCACTGAGCTACTGAACTGATTGCTTCTGTTATTTCAATGGCGCACTCTGGACAGCATTCAAAGGGACTACCAGGGAATAAAACGACGATGAACTCAAAACTGAAGATTGAAGGTCAAAGAGTGGGTGAGTGGAATCCGAAAATGCGAAAAAGAATAAGAAAGATGAGCCAGTGAACTTCATTCGTTTTGTTGTCCAGCCGCAGGTACCTGCACCCGTGAAACTCCCCGAGAAAGACGAAAAAATTGTTGAAACTATTATGTCTTTAAGGGCCCATTTGCTTGTGCAGCTGAATTTTGGATCAGTTTGACATTGATGGCAAGGTGTCCAGTTACCTAGTGTCGGTGCCAAAAACATAAATAGAATATCTTCTGTGAGAGAACATCGAGTTATCCTCATACGTGAGATTCGATAGAAAATCCATTGTTTTTTTAGCGACGATTTTGATGGCCGATAATACCGCAGTTTGCCTTCCTCCACTGTCCACGTACAATACCGCTCACAGAATGTGAAAAAATGACGGTGATTGACCGTCGCACCTATCAAAGACCGTCGCACTACCATAACTCCGCTGAAAGCGAATGAAACGGAAAAATTTAAACTCCTATAGATACGTCTCCTCACAACGAGTTCCAGGATGTGTTATGGGTCGGGATCGGCTAAGTAGGTCACCAGCTTTACCTTTTAAGCTGGGCCAAAATCCAATTCTGACCTCAAGGTAGAACACCATTCGTTAGATCCCATGTTTATGTGCACAGTAGTCTACCGCTCGCACACTCCTCCTTTTTTGATGCATTTTTATCCATGTTTCACAGTCGTTCCCGATGCGAACGAGCTCTTCAATTTTACGACATTTCCAAATTTTGAAAGCGTATTTCATCAAAGTCTGGAGGAAATACGACGAAACGGCTACAAGATCTTGAACTAGGTATGTAACTGCGCAACAACTTTGTTGTTTATTGGAATGCAGCAAAGCGGTTCTTACATAATTTAGCTCTGAATATCGGTATACGTCAAATTCTTCGAGCACAATCACTTTTCTTTTCTTTCCGAAATTGCGCTTAAGCGAAATGTATGACCAACGATTCGAATGGTTATTCCAAGAATATGACATATTGTGCCGTATAATGGCAATAATGGCTTATGAACAAACGTTAAGGTAAACTAGATAAGAGACAATACCTCACCCTTTGAAAAAAATTTACGGACAGAGAATACAGAACTAGTGTTGAAATTCATACAGTTGTACTCGGCGTGATGAATGCTATCCGATGATATATAAGTTATTACCCAAAGACTACTTTGTTTTTACTCGTTTTTTTCCTTCGTGATCGCTAGCCAATGACCAATCGCTAGCTGACCTCGTAATTACCCTACGCTGCGAGGGTCAATGCCTCGCGGTGTTATCACTCCTCTTCGAGGCATGTTCGGCTTCCGAATACCGCTAAGCGTCGTTTTTCTGAAGCCCCTTCAGATTCCCGTAGTTGGAAGGAGTGAGAAGCGATCCACTCTAGCTTAGGCCGTGGAACGCCAGCGAATCCTCCTGTGGCACAGCAATGCAACGTCACTGGAATGGCGCTTTGGGTTTTCAAAATTATGCCGGATTGGGGCACGACTGGGAGCCCATTTCACACCTCACTTATTTGCATTCGTTCTTATAAGGATTGGTGTCGTATTCTTTTTTTTAATTTCCTCTTTTTTGCTAGTACCTTGATTTCATGGGGTTCCCCGTTGGCCAGTCGTTGTATCAGTTCCCTCAATTTATCTCATTTTGTCAACTTGATATGTACACGATAAAATATAAAGAATGAAGAATTTGGGTTTGATCATCTCTTTTTTACTTATCAATCTGTTCCAAATTCTTTTTTTTGCTGGTCATTGGAAAATGTTACGAAATGTTACGAAGTAAATTAAAAGCTAGTGAGTACAGTAGGTAAACTTGGGAACATCACTTAACCTCGTAGGATGGAGCAGTCGTGTCATAATTTCAAAAACCGAAAGCGCCATTCCAGTGACGTTGCATTGCTGTGCCACAGGAGGATTCGCTGGCGTTCCACGGCCTAAGCTAGAGTGGATCGCTTCTCACTCCTTCCAACTACGGGAATCTGAAGGGGCTTCAGAAAAACGACGCTTAGCGGTATTCGGAAGCCGAACATGCCTCGAAGAGGAGTGATAACACCGCGAGGCATTGACCCTCGCAGCGTAGGGTAATTACGAGGTCAGCTAGCGATTGGTCATTGGCTAGCGATCACGAAGGAAAAAAAAACGAGTAAAAACAAAGTAGTCTTTGGGTAATAACTTATATATCATCGGATAGCATTCATCGCGCCGAGTACAACTGTATGAATTTCAACACTAGTTCTGTATTCTCTGTCCGTAAATTTTTTTCAAAGGGTGAGGTATTGTCTCTTATCTAGTTTACCTTAACGTTTGTTCATAAGCCATTATTGCCATTATACGGCACAATATGTCATATTCTTGGAATAACCATTCGAATCGTTGGTCATACATTTCGCTTAAGCGCAATTTCGGAAAGAAAAGAAAAGTGATTGTGCTCGAAGAATTTGACGTATACCGATATTCAGAGCTAAATTATGTAAGAACCGCTTTGCTGCATTCCAATAAACAACAAAGTTGTTGCGCAGTTACATACCTAGTTCAAGATCTTGTAGCCGTTTCGTCGCATTTCCTCCAGACTTTGATGAAATGCGCTTTCAAAATTTGGAAATGTCGTAAAATTGAAGAGCTCGTTCGCATCGGGAACGACTGTGAAACATGGATAAAAATGCATCAAAAAAGGAGGAGTGTGAGCGCGTAGTAGACTGTGCACATAAACATGGGATCTAACGAATGGTGTTCTACCTTGAGGTCAGAATTGGATTTTGGCCCAGCTTAAAAGGTAAAGCTGGTGACCTACTTAGCCGATCCCGACCCATAACACATCCTAGGAACTCGTTGTGAGGAGACGTATCTATAGGAGTTTAAATTTTTCCGTTTCATTCGCTTTCAGCGGAGTTATGGTAGTGCGACGGTCTTTGATAGGTGCGACGGTCAATCACCGTCATTTTTTCACATTCTGTGAGCGGTATTGTACCCATGATGCTAAAACTGAGTTGGGGGTTTCATGGCAGCCCTCAGCTTTAGATCTCGCCATCAGCTCTCACGGATTTCCAGAGTGTTCACCATCTCAATAATCATCACTGGTGAATATGTAGGCTTGACAGTAAAATATTGGACCGACTTCCAGAATGGACATTATATACGTAGACGTAGGAAAAACAACCAGAAGGTAGGAAAGGCAGTTCCTTTCAGTAGGCAAGAATTTCTATGTAGTGTCATCCGATTAAGTATATTCTCCAAACGATACCTTGCACGTTTGCGGTCCTTAGTAGTATGTAAACAAAAAAATCTATAAAAATCGCGAAAATAAAAAAAAATTTCTGGAAATTCAGCTGGATACCTATCAATACACATCCGGGTACGAATAACTAAATTCATTGGTGTGCAAAAATTAGAGCACCGGACAGATGGGAAGCTATCATAACTTTTCGATAGCTGTATGTGACCGTTTGAACGTTTTTTGTTTATAAGTGCTTCTTTCGGTACTATGTGACAGCCTTCTTTGTATGTGGGGTTGTTGCCACTAGAGTCGATTCTCACGCGCTGGGACCGTCGTGTGGAAAACCTACGTCGTTCCTAAGTCTTCCGATATCCTTGAGAGGACTGGAAACGATCACAAAGTATAAGAGGAAGCTCATTCAAAAGGCTGAGTAGTTTATGTCCTGAAAGGTAAAAGGGATGAATGCAAATGCAGTAGAAAACGAAAACCCAAGGTTTCGCGACACATAATCGCAGGCCCGCAGCTGAAATAAACAAGTAGACTAAGGCACCTCTCCAGATCAAACCATTGGAAGCGGAAGTAACCCCTATCCCAGCTTTCGGATGGGGAGAATGATGTCAGTAAGAACCATCAAGCGATTCACTAATCTTCTCAAATTATGACACTATTTTTAATCTTTGTATTCTGTAATATTCTGAGTACAGTTCGTAGCAATGGTGAACCGAAATAAGCATGGCATTAATAATTAATTCAAGACGATATCGAGCAGGTGCTCTTGCGGCGGGAGGCATTAGCCATGATTGGACAAGCTCAGCACACCGCATTCTCCTTCCTCGGGGCTACGCTCAAAAAGGCCATCGGTGGGTATAACGAATCTTTATTTCACCCGAATTTCATCCTTCCTTCTAGGCTCATTTGAACAACGATACCACTAAGTACCACACTACCGCACGGATCATGCTCGCAAAAGTCACAGAACAAGAAGAAACTAGTGAGTCTGCAAGATGCTGCCTCAAGAAGTGAGACAATGGTGGAGAAGAAAAGATTCCCAAGCTTCGATCAAATTAAGACAAAGCGCCAAGGATCATTTGAACAAGTAAAGGTCAGTAATTCTATAACAGTAGTGTAAATACTAAGACGAAATACGACTTCTTCAAGAATCATCACGCATAAAAACGTAATTGGCAAGCTGTTGTCAATACGGCTCTTCTTTCTGTCCACAGAAAATGAATAATGTGGGCTGCTGCCGAAGAAAAACAAGCCAGAAATCTAATCCACACATCCTCGCTAAAAGTTTCGCTCCCGCAGCTCATGGTCACCTGCAACTCGTCCAAGTGAGAAAAATTGTTCACTTTGGCTAGGACATATTCTATCAATGAAAAGGCTAGCATTTCTATGGCAGAAAGTGCAGTTTAGCAAGAAATAAGAGGCATTTATCTATGGTTCAACGCTCACTACAGGTCGTTGTTAGAGGCTTATTTGAACTGGCTACCACTCTTCCGACGAGCGTGATTGCCGACTGCTTCAGTAAGCTTCTAGTCAGAGTGATACGTCACATTATGTGTCTACACACTATTTGAACTCGGTCCTTTGAACAAGTCAATGTGCTACCCTCGTCTGCGCCCTTTCGCCTATACAGTGGTTTACGTCTGAGGCAACCTCGCACGTCCGAACTTTTAGTACATGAGAAAATGGCTCATGCACCCCCAAATTCTTGATTGCCGTCGCTCCTCCGTCCCATGTGTCTCTCGTTTGGCCCCGTTAGAAGCTGTGGAATTCTTTGACGCGTTGACGATAGGCTGACGCGCATGCGCGTTAGAAATTTGGCACGTTCAATCCGGGTCCTCGCAGACGTTCGAAGACTGTCGTGGTTTTACAGAAATGACCAGAGCAATTACGTCTAAGAGTACCTCAACGTCAGGATAACATCTTCGGCTATTATGGCCGTCCTCCAACCCCAGGTCGGAATCACCTCGATAACTCTCCAGTCCCTGTCGCGTGCTAGCCTGCTGGAGAAGCCTAGTGGACCCCCTTGCTCGAAGAACACGGCTATTGGTTGGTTTCGCTCAGAGCAGGTTGGAATATACAACAGCCCAAATATTCAGTTGGAATTACGTGAAAAAAGGACAAGAGTATCAAATTCAAATCTTCCACAAGGATGCGCCCCGGTAACGCCAAATGTGACGCCCTCTTGGCAATTCGAACACTACTCCTTCGTTGAGTACTCCTTGACCTATAGCGCCTGTGCATGCCAGAGAATTTTTAATTTTTGCCCTAGCGAGGTATCGCTACAAAATTTTGACGTAGCGTTTGGAATTACCTGAAAGATTTAAAAAATATGGGTCATAGTATTGTGAAAATGGCAATAAGAAGGCAAACTGAATCGCTATGAGAGTCATCGGTCGTTGCTCTTCTGTATCTCGAATACCCATCAATTCATTAGCCGAAGTCAGGAGCTCAGTGCTGAGTCATGAATAAGCAGTAATTGCTCAACCTACCCTGAAAACGTGGTGAATGCGAAATAAAGCATTGAGGATACAAGGAAGCAAATGATCCGCCGCTGCATACGTATTGGCGTCTGAAAGCTCGAAAGCATCAATGGTTAACAACATGGAGCCCAACACGTTAGAATGGCCCATAAACTCGCACCACGAAAATGTTCGTGCTAACAAAGATAATAAAAGATGAGCAAGATGTGAAATTAGAAACATGTGCATATAGCTGTTTGAAGAGAAAGCTTAGCAGTCATAATGGAGAAACTTTAAAGCAAAACGTAGAGACCGAAGGACGTCCTAATAGTTATTGTTTTCGGTTTATTTTTACCGGCGGAGGGAAGAGGGCGAACTGCCGGTTGTGCAATAAGATCACTCCGGGTGTGAAGAGCAGCTAGAAGCAGGGCCAACCGTCCGTTAGAAAATTATCAACGAGGTGATCGCATTTGCGTTTCTTGCAGGGAGTCGTATAATGCTTTTTGTGTGTTGGTGATGGTGGCATTTGGAGGCTGTAGCTGAGTTCGATGAGATCGTGGAGGGGAATGTTGGGAGGTCGCTTCATATAAGTTCTCCCTTCTCTTCTACCCCTACAACACTGTTTGAAGAGGCAAAATGTTTGCTGTGTGGGAGATCCACAAAAATCGGTTGAGGTGGAAATAAGGAGTGCTAATATATTTCGAGATCCTTTGCTAAGTAAGCATGAATGGGAATTTTTTCCAAAAAGGCCCTGCTCTGTTTGGAGTGAATTCACACTGGTATACTCAAATGAAGGCGACCCCCTGTTTGCGCTGATCTACCTGGCTATGCTTAACGTAAGCTCACACACCAGCGATTCGCTAGCGAAATCGCTGGTATGCTGCGCCGCGAATAGCATGGGCGTTGTGCACTAGCGAATTGAACCTTGCTCTCCCGCGGTCATACAGGACGGGACCAATTGTTCAGAGAGCCGCCACTTTCCAACAGTGTCCACGTCAAATCCGCCCTCTCAAAAGCAGGGTGAATAACGGTCGAGGAAATCCTCGACCATAGCTCTCTACCATGCGAGAGTAGTGCCGAGAGTGAACATCCGCGCGGAGAGCACAGACGGCACGGCATGGCGAGTGTGAATGTCCGCGCGAGAGATCGTCTCTGATCGGGCAGAGAATCCTCGTACTGCGTAATAACTTCAAGCGATTATACACCGCTGCATCAAGGAGTCCCGCTGTTACGGATACTGTTAAACTATAGCGCGCTTTCCCTGGAGAGATTGGTCCGCGCCAATATTTGAGTCGCTGGTATATTCGCTGACTTCCTGGTTGCACTCGAATTTGCTGGTGCAACACTCGGAAGCCAACTCTGCTAACGATTCGATCGATTCGGGACTATGCCTTGACCACCCATATATTGTCTGTTTCAACAATATACGCTTCGTCACAGGTTGACCACTGAAGTTGGTGTACAGGTCCTCTCAACGCAATCTCCACTCCTTTTGTATGTGCAAACGACGCAATTTTCCGTAGCGCATTAGCGATAGCAGATTAGCTGATGTTATTGATATTGCCCTTTTGTACGTCTAATCCGTCACCGTTAACCGTTACTCAATCAATCAATGTGCTGCAGTAAAAAATGTTAAACAGCTCATCCGATATGAACGTCAGAATCGCGAACGTCAGATCATTATCGCTGTTTCCCTTTCAAATTCGCGATTTTCGCAGGAGCTTGTGATCCCGATACTCCGACTTGTATTCAGTACCGCATTCATCTCTGGAAACCATGCTTATCTTTATGCTGACTAACCTTCGGCTCCACGTGATTGTACGAGCTGGCAACAGCCTTTTGTAACTGTTTCAGATAAAGCACTTTTTATAGTGCTGAGATGTGCAGACTTCGCATGGAGAAGGATGTTGTTCTACTTGATTTTTCTCCACCACATCACACTAAGTTCCATTCAAGATTTAGTCTGTGTAGTTGAGTAAGGTAGCCAATCGTCATGTCTGGAGCTTCACTCGTGAAATTTATAAACTGCGACAGCTGGTTGAGAATGTAAAAAATCATACTCATTTTGAGCTAAAAGTTTCGCTAAACATCGTCATATTCGACAAGCATATAGTGGCCATGGTGTGGTGGCGTGTCTTTCTATTCTCGCCCATAAAGCACATGCTAGGCTGATGCAAATATGGCTATCGTGAATCCTGGTTTTGTGTTGAAATATTGTGTTAACACTTGAAAATCTATCAGCTTTGAATTCTTTGGCCCACGAACTCACTTCATTCAAACCTTAACGTCACAACCTTTGCTTATTTCATTTAGCATGGTTGTGTGGCGGGTCTTTCTATCTACCCATAAAGCAATGGTAGGAGCTGACTGCAAAAGATGTTATCTTGAATTGAAACAATTGGCCATAAGATATGTCATTTTGGTCACCAATGAATTTCTTGTAAAACAACAACATATACAGATAATCTATCGTTACTCTCATCTAGAGCATCGACCCCTCCCTCATTCTGTGCAGAAAGTGACATCTTTGACGAACTTCTGTGTGTACTCGAAAGTTGACATAATTTCGCAGCGTCGTAATTTTGAACGTATTCTTAGCCAAGGTGTGGGCATGCCAACCAGGATGATTGGTAAATCTGAAGACCAAGCCTGCTCTAATCGAAACAGCGGTGCAAGCTTCATCTCTTACTCTTTCGATTTCTCTCCCGGGTAATTCCACAAGCATGGGGGCTCTGCGCTCTGTGTTTACATTCAATATAGACAGAATGACGCCTTCCTTATAACGCAGCTCTGATCCAAGAAGTGAATTTCTAGGGCGCTACAATTCTACCTTGACTGCCATCGCAATAACCTTCATACTACAGCCAATCCGACTTCGTGAATACAAAACACCTTTACTTGGGCCGTGGAGAACCGATTCGGAGATTGTCTCACACTGTCACTTGCAGTCTAGCCAACACATTGCCGTTTTCTCATCTGTCATCTGGAATCCTCTTTCTTAAAGAACCATCACAGCGAAACAGAAACCCTATTTCCTTGAGCATGTGGGTCAGAGTTAAACCATGCAGAGTGCACTGTTAGTGCTTTGCTCAGAGAAACTTCTCCGCACCAGTTGGCCTTACCAGTCAATGCGAGAAACTTTCACGATTCAGTGTTGATGCATTCATACCTTCATCCAGGTTTCTGTGTAGTTTGGAAATGACTCGATTCAATGGTTATCTTTAGTACCTTGTTATCAGCAGCTCAAATTGGTATGCATGCTCTTCGTCCTCACGACATTTACCTCACTCTTGGAAACGACGAAACCATGGCAGTAATTGCCTCAGAGACTAAGCGTTGCTATTGGATGTTTTGTACATTATGAATCAGTGATCGCTGTTCCTTGTTTGAAGGTGTGCTAAATGGACCCATGAGTGCGGCATTTTGTACTCAACGTGCTCAGACAAAATTTTTTGGCTAGAGGCCATCGTTTCCTGGCATTTATTATATCCTGCCGTGCACTACCCATGCATTAGGAGACATTATGTCAGCGTAGAAACAATGCCACGAAGGTGAGCGACATTTCTTTCCGGCCAACCTAATAGGAAGTGTTTAGTTGTTGTCGCTACTGTCTACGTTCGCGTAGAGCGCACATACGTCAAGTGTTCTGGTATCTCCCACGGTTTTTGATTCTGCACACGTAGCCACCCTGAAATACTTTGACGTTAAGCAATTGTAACGTGAATGCCCTAAAAGTTTACCAACAATTTTGTCAGGGTCAGCCGTGCGTTGCGCGAATTTCGAAATTTTTACGACCTCCTCCCTTTCAAGGGGTCATATACGACCCCACCTCCTCCTCCAAGGAGTTGTGGGCAGTCACATGACATGCTGAGACCTGAATGTCGGTTACAGAAAATTCGCGACGTCCCGGCGGCGCCTGTCCTCCCCCCCCCCATACAACTTACGCAGGAAATCTTCTAATGCTTTATAGCCTTAGCGCGCCTCTTAAGGCACTACGAAAGATCTGGAACGGAAAAAGGCGAAAATGTTCTAACAAATAAATAGCGCAAAACGAGTAGCTGGAATCCGCTAAAATTTGCGCCCTTACCGCGGCGCGAGGATGGCGTAGAGCGCCGTTTTTCTATGTATTCGTGGACGCGTATCGAGAAAAATGAAATATTGAATAAATTTCTGTCGGGATCAGAAGATTTTTTGTAAACGTTGTTCCGTTTTTTGTGGGTGGGGTTGTGGTCCGATGTTTTGAGAAGGCGCGAGTTTTCGACATTCAAACGTTCATAACTTTCTCCATAGCCTTCTTTTTTGCAGATGTCTAAGGCTAATTAGAACTGGAAAGATTAGAGCTTTCCAAAGTAAGTGCTGAATCTTTTCCGACGAATCCCTCACCATCTTCGAACAATATTCCCTTGTTCTCGTGTTTCCCCTTGATTTTTCAAGCATTTTCATGAACCGACTATGCAGTCTTCAAAGGCCCATAACTTCTTTCAAAGTTGATGTGATGAAAAGCGGTAAGGACCGTTAGAATCTACTTGAAGAGTACTTTATAATAGGTGTAAATTTTCCTGAAATTCTCTCTATTCCCTCGATTTTCCTAAGCGCTCTAGAAGTCAATTCAGCAAGTTCGCTACACTTTGTTCCGCTTAGAGTCAATTTGAAAGCATCGAAATTCTCTTCAGAAAGTTTGTCTGCTTACGGCCGCTGGCATAGAAGGCGTTTCTATGAGAAAACGCCTGCTCGGGTTTGCGCCGTGCACCTGTCTGTGGTTAGAAGTCGCACTCGCATTTGAATGTCCTCCATTTTCCTGAAAATCTATTAGTGTGAATTGCATGATTGTTAATGTAACTCTTTTTCATTTCCCCATAAGTGTCAACAATTTGTTCTCTGGGATTTTAGTAATGTTCGATCATCGAAGAAAGACCACGTTTTTTGCACTTTTTGACTATTGCGACCTTGACATATCCTGTCGAGCGAAAGCACCCTCCGTGTATTAAGGACATAATAATGGCTGATAGTGAGACTTATGACGCTGTGCATGCTCTAATGCTCCCATGGAGCTCTTGTCTGTGCGACTCTCCGACAGCTGCACTGTGCAGAGCTAGTAGGAGAACATTAGAGCGTGAAAGTGCACTGCCGGACACTGCTCTTTAACCCCCATTACAGCCCCGTGTGTCTGGATACGCCCTCCCTTTGTTCGGTGTTGGAGCCGAATACGACCCTCTTTGTTCTTTGCGCAACGGGCCTTGCCCTGCTGTTAAGTCCTCCACAAGCTGATATCTTGTATCGCTAGCACAATGGAAGTTCGGTAGCGTTGCTAGCCTATGAGTCTTGATCTAGGCTGTAAAAGCACAGTGCAAAGGATTAACGCACTTCAATCTTATTGTTCATCTATACCACAATACTACTGTACTGACGCATAATCCTCCTCTGTGTATGGTTGAAGCATTCCCCTCCTTGTAAGCGTTCCTGTGAACACGCTGTGACTCAGGCAAAGCCTGTATCGTCCCCCGTACAAGTGAGTTAAACCCTCTCCACTTAAAAGCTTGCTGAGGCGGGACCCATTATTATGCTAACACGTTCCCAGATCTCTTAGAGCCCTTCCCGCTGTGCGTTTGTGATTTTCAAAAATCCTTGTCTGTGCCTGCTGTAAAAAGAATTGAATTCAGGGTAAAACCTCTTTTAGGCGTGAATCAGAAATAGCAAAGTTATTTCATATTTATTTGGAAACTATGCACATAACATAATAATTAAATACACGCTTTCGTCGCTAGACACGACGAACTGCAACATCCCGATCGACCGTACGTCGTGACCGGTCTACATCTACGGTTACGATCCCGTTCTCGGCCTTTGCTCGCCTCTCCTGAAAATTACTCCTCCCTTTTACGAATTACCAACCATTGCCTATTCCCCCCCCCCCCCCCCCCCCCCCCCCCCCCCCCCCCCCCCCCCCCCCCCCCCCCCGTTCCTCGCCACGTTACTTCCCGAAACTCACGTTTATCCTACGACTGCTTGTCTTTCGATTTCGATATCGAGGGATCTGAAATTCATTTTTAAAAGAACATGCCTTTCCAGGCAAATGATCCCCGTGCAGCCCATTAGTGTGTAGTCACTTAATATGTAGTGGTTTAGTTTGAAGCATATGCAGCTTTAGCTAGCGACGAGTGCTCGCGTCGCGGTCTTTAACGCACACATATCGCTCAATTTCGAAAGCAGGATCACATCAAATAAATGCATAGGTGTCCCTATCATTATGAAAGATGAATGAACTGGTCTGCAACTTGTGAAAGAAGATATCAAACTTTGAGTAGAAATTTATTTCTGAGGGGGCCAACTTTGGTCCGTCTGCCATTTGTTCGACACGCTCCATTGCTAGCCGTGGAGCGCACACGACGTGGATTTTTCTGGATAACATAGCCGATAGATTTATAAGTTTCTTGTGCCTTACGAGGTTGTTCGGTGGAACATTTATGTAGTAACCTAAAGTTTGAATAATCGTTCTTCCTGACCTGAACGTGTTTCAAGCACACTCTACACCACCAAGCGCCTCATCAACTCTAGCGGTTTCGACATCGTGTCAGAAACCGCTCGAGAAGATCAGAACAGTGCGAGAAATAAACTCACCGTTGGTTCCACCCTTTGAGCGGAAAGGTCCGCTGCCACACAGAGCGCTCTAGTCAGTTGAAACTGAGAATACCAGACTGTCTCCTTATTCAAAAATAGTCAGGAGCGCACGTAACGCTCTGTCATTCTACAGCTCGCAGTGCGGAATGAACGGCAGTAGATCATTTGTTATTGAAGGACACTCATCGCGGCTGTTCATTCTTGGATTTCTAGTGAATATCCAGAATGCTTCTAATGCCTTCCGCGCGGAAATTTCCGTCTCTTGAGCCAGCAGCGTGCACCTTATTTCAAAGTCATTCCCGTTATGCTCCTCAACCTTATATCTTCCCAAAGGTGTTGTCACAGTACCGCGTCTCAAACTAGCAAGATGTTCCTTGGTACGGCTTGCTAAAACCCTTCCCGTTTCCCCTATGTAAGTAGCGTTACATACCTAACACTGAATCTCATATATTGCTCCAAGATGAGCACAATCGCTAAGTTTCCATGCCGGCAGATAACACAATTTTCGGAAATGCGCTGCTTGTCATAAGTCTGTTCGAACCAACTGCCGTTTTCTTTGATGTTTTTTGATGTTTTCATTTTGAATTTTCGCCAACTGGACATCTTCCTGCGTTTATTCATTTCACTACTAGGTAATTACCAGGTAATGTCGAGTGAGCAGAATCACGACAGCTTGCTGCGAGAATAGTCGTTTGCGAATGGCTCTACGGCACCACTTCTAGAATACGGCAGCATGTTAGCCCGCGAGAGACCGCGTCGAAAGAAACTGCCCTTGCGCATCCCTTTCACATCAGATAAGTAGCCAATCCATACGTAGTATCGTTTGAGCCCGAAAAAATGGAAAACTTGGAGATTGTGCTCATCTTGGAGCAATATATGAGATTAAATGTCAGGCATGTAACGCTACGTACATAGGGGAAACAGGAAGGGTTTTAGCAATTCGTATCAAGGAACATCTTGCTAATTTGAGACGCGGTACTGTGACAACACCTTTGGGAAGACATAAGGTTGAGGAGCATAACGGGAATGACTTTGAAATAAGGTGCACGCTGCTGGCTCAAGAGACGGAAATTTCTGCGCGGAAGGCATTAGAGCATTCTGGATATTCACTAGAAATCCGAGAATGAACAGCCGCGATGAGTGTCCTTCAATAACAAATGATCTACTGCCGCTTCATTCCGCACTGCGAGCTGTAGAATGACAAGCGTTACGTGCGTCTCCTGACTATTTTTTGACATAAGGAGACAGTCTGGTATTCCTCAGTTTCAACTGACTAGCGCTCTGTGTGGCAGCGGACCTTTCCGCTCAAAGGGTGGAACCAACGGTGAGTTTATTTCTTGCGCTGTCCTGATCTTCTCGAGGGGTTTCTGACACGATGTCGAAACCGCTAGAGTTGATGAGGCGCTTGGTGGTGTAGAGCGTAAGTCTAACGCTTGAAACACGTTCAGGCCTCTGAAGAAGACGATTCAGTCGAAACGTTAGGCCGTTACTAAATAAATGTTCCACCGAACAACCTCGTAAGGCACAAGATACTTATAAAACTTACAAGGCCGAGGTTACAAGAAGAGAGAATTTGAGAATAATGCCGATAGATTTAATTCGTATAACGCAACGCTGAATCGCTGTGTTTCTTATGAACGCGCCGACTCCCTTCTCACCCAAATGAACGAAGGGATTCTTGTAGATTGCTGCCAAGAGCAAATCATTATACTTTATTTCATCTTCGCTCAGCACTCGATCATCATTTACATGATGAAGCGCGTGCCCACAGTTTCATCGGGGTTATTCTTTGAAGAATAATTTAACGCAAAATAGCGAAGGGTGGTGAACTTAATAAGAAACAATAACATATAGAAGAAGGCCCCACAGACACAAAACCCACTGAGTAGGATATGACCGCAATTTGCATCGAAGGATATATCTCTACCGATATAGCATGGTCTACCTAGCGGCACAGTCGTCGCGCCATTGGCGCGCTGCGCCCCCTCTCGCGTTGTCTCGTGTCTGAGTCTCTAGCCGTTAGAGAGAGTGTTAGCGTTGAAGATGGCAAACACGATGAGAGTCGCATCAGTGCGCAAATCAACGGGCAAGGAAGGGATTTCATTTCGGGGCCTTCTTTCGTACATTGCTGACCATCTGTAACTTGTCTTCCAACGAGCTTTTCTTCGTAAAGTCGGCCTTTAGGTCTGATTTAGAGAAGCGCGATATCAAGACGTTTGTGAGATCAACTTATTCTCTTAGAGTTTTCGACAGCCACGAAAGGAACTGAGTAATAATGATCCTCGGATTAAACAATACAGTGCTCTAAATAATAAAATATACCGACACCGTCCCAAACAAAGAGAGAATGTGAGTCAATTAGCAAAATCGCCACCACCCGTGTTCTGCAGTAAGCCTGAGAACCGCCAAAAATCTAACGGAATCTACTCCACCTCTACAGACTTGTCAACTGAGTCCGCTGTCAGAGTCTTAACACCAGCCATTCTGGCTTGCTCCCGACTTTTTCGCTGCATTTCGTAGAGCTTTTTATGTTGACGTTTGATCCGCAGAAATTCAGCTCGAATATGATCCCATTCACTATCTTGCGTAACTGGGAATAAGCTGTAAATAACACTTGTCATTTAGTGATTCACCTGAGTTCGCTTCTTTGTTTTTGACGAGACGGGTCGAACGGACCTTCGTTGCGACGGTTTGACGACTTTAAGTTCGCCGTTTGGCGTTAATGGTGGCGCTAGTGTTCGTACAATTGCATTGGGCTGCTTTTGGTGCCCTCGCGCCAGCGAGATGCCTCCCTTCACGATCAACGGCTGTGCTTCAGCTGATTTCTTTACTGTCAGTTGAACAGTTGGAGTCTGTAGTCGCGATGTGGGAGCCGATCTGAAACACATTATCGATAACAAGTTTATGTGAAATGATTAATTGAATTTTATTAATTATTTGAAATTTTGTAGGCTGAAAAACAATTCCATTTCTAAAATGAAATGTTTTCATTGGAAAAGTTACGCTTTCTTTCGAATTGGTTGTTTCAGAATATCAAACTGTTTACCAGCCCTTATCGGTTGGCAATACCGTCTCACAGTAGCAAATCTATGACAACTCGTCCTTGTCACCCTGATCGTTTTTTCTCGGTCGATATCGTCTTCTGTGAAACAATTTGTATGGTCCCTGTCCCGCATCACATTACCCATACAAAGCAAACACTGTACAGCCAGCAGTCAGCTCTAACAGGCCAGCATAATTATTGGCACTTGGCCCGCACTCCTTATGATCCATCTGTTTTTGCCCACAACCGACCACTCACTACCAATTGTCTTCCACAGCCCGCATAATCCTACTGAATGCAGATATTCCACAGCTGAAATGACAAATGAAGGGCCTAATGAAAAGCGGTGACATGTGGTCTTTAATGCTTCTTATCAGTTTTTATCAGTACTGATAATTTTCAAAAACACTATAAATGTCCCTATCCAATCACCTTTGTTCTTAAAGGAATCATCCACGGGAAAATCATGACCCCATTTCACCCATAAATGACTGGCTTGAGACCCATCATTCTCGATAAGAGTGAAAAGATCAAAAGAATGTGTTTGTGTTGATAGAAAAGTTTGAGAACTGTTAGGAATTGAATTCCCTGAAAATTGAAAATCTGTAACTGTTAAGAATTGAATTCCCGTCGTACATCTATCACAAATGTTCCCGACGGAAATGACTTCACTTATTTTTGGCCTGCGAAGCCCCTTTACTGGAATCTCATTTTGGCCTTTTCCACCTATGCAATAATATTTTTCCTTTCATCTGCTTCCTATTCTATCGACCGTTTTGTCCCTATTTCCAAAATCGACAGCTTTAATCCGAATTAATCTCAGTGCGTCGCCCAAGGCCCTGTTCATACATAGCGACTGAAAAGCAAACATAGGTATCGCATCTAAAATTTTCCGATTTAATGTCGATAAAGGCGACTTGACATCTTCGCGGTATGTCAACGGATTAGCCACACAATTGATCTGACGCCGCCAATAAGGCCATCCGTCGATGCGTATCCGGCGATCCTCTAATCGATACGCATATATTCCTTTCACCATAATCGCTAAATCGTCAAATCGCATTAACCGCAATTTATGAACGGGGCCTAAATGGCTGCCACAGGCGCACTTTTCCATGCGTTCGTTCAGTTCTGTCCAGGGTCGGTCCCATCGTTGCTTCTTTTCAAAAAGTTTTACCACCCCAACCATGCCCCCCTCTTCAAATACAATTTTTACCCCAAAAAATTACCGTCTACCGCGAGCGGAGGTATATACGCGCGCTGAAACGGCAAATTTTCTCCCGCGCCGCTCCCCACTCATCACATGCAACTTCTTACAACCGAAGCAAGTACGACCCCCCTCTACAAACTCATCAAAATACGACCCCCCGTTGCTACTTGTAGCAACATAGGGTTGACCCTGCTTCCGTCTCTAGTGATCACAGCTGACATAGTCATGTTGAGAAGGAACGCTAGAACTTTCTGGAGACGATTCCTCTTTTGAAAGCTCTGCGACTAAACTGAGGAGAGCTATACATTTCCTTTCAAACAGACACATAGTCACACTTCTTGGATAATAATGTATAATAAGAGGTAACTAAGTAATTAATAAATGGTATTTTGAGCGACGAAAAAGTTCACCGAAGATCAGTCGCGATGCCTCGTTGTCGATTTTGTTCCACAGGTGTGTTGGACACGAGGTGATGTTGTTTTGTTCTCACTCGCACACGTTTTGGTGGCAGAGTTGACGTCACAGGAACCTAGTAAGTTGTTCATCAGTCCAAATTTTAAAGCATAATTGCATGCAAAGTTTTTAAATTACATCATAGTTGAAGGATTACTAGTTTATAAGAAAAAATACTACGAAGAAGGGGAACTTTGCAATTATACTTATAAAAAATACAGAGTATGTGGGTGATTTCAGGGCAGACAGAAGAAAATAGGAGCCCTTTGCAAAACAGAACCAAGTGGCTGTGCAGAGTTCTTACAAGCCTTACGAACGTGAAGTGCTCTGCATCCGCCTAAACCAGTCTGAAGTTAAACATTTTTTAATTTGCATCATTTTTTCATAATTTTGTGGCGATATAAGAACGATAATAATCGGATTGGTAACGCCACATACTTTATAAAGTAGAAAATATTAATTCTTGATTATCAGTTTTGTTTTACGGTTGCTAAGAAATTATTCTTTTAGTCTTTCATTAAACTATTCTACAAAGACCAGTCAACCAGCGATAATGTTTTGTGTTGTGTGGAACGAATGGAATTGGAGTGTAAACAGAAGGTCGCTGGTTCGATTCCAGCATGGGGCAGCTGTTTTGCATTCTGTATTCTCTGCGCGTGTGATTCATTAGAAGTTGGATTTCGTTATTTGGGCCAGTAAATAAATATATTTACGCTATATTTCAATATAGAAGTGTGCCTCATTTCTCACTTATGCTCTCCTTACGAGAACTATGCCTAATCTTCAAAATTTAGGTTGGAAAAAGAAGGTTCAAGATTATAAGGTTTTTTTCGAACTTATTTTTCGGTGGAACTCATCTGGACATAATCGGGAATTGTAAGTCACAAATGACGTAAAAGCGTACTGTGAATGTACTCTCAAAGATTGGTGCTCCTGGACGGGAATTCGCGACAATGTTTGGTCGCCGAACTCCTGGAATGGTACGTGGCTGCGGTTGTGCGCCATTCGGTCTTTGACGAGGCTCTACTTTCCTGAAATAGAGGAAGTTTTCCTTTTGATCAGAAAGATTCTTACTTGCCATTCATTGATTGATTGTGTGGAAGAAAATAGGTATCGGAATACATTAAATCATACAAATTAGTCTCAGACTCAGATTCCGGAAACACGCACCTTTCGTTCGCCATTTTTTCTGATCGATGATGGCTCCCTATTCTTTTCATGTCAAACTTTACAAAGAGCAGTTATCTCGGAGTAATCAGCAAGGTTTACCCATTCATGTCATGTTATATATACATGTCACTTATCCGTTTGGGAGGGACTATCCACGGTAGTTCGGAAATTTGATCAGCTATGAGGCTTAGGCCATTTAGTTAATAACGAAAGGCGCCTCGCAATAAGCTTTAGAATTTACTGGGCTGCTTCGAGCATGCCTTGGCAGAAAAGCCAAGTCGTTGCGCTAGGTCAACATGTCGAAGCTCGGTTCTCCCTAGCCAGCTCCCAGCAGCAGCCATTCGTTTTCATTTTCCTTGGATGATGGGGTGAATGAGGACCTCCAAATTTGAGGAGGTACGCTTTCAGATGGTGGGGTAACTAAACTCGCGAGTGAGCAGCCGTGGTGTCATTTCATGCACCACAGCTGCTCACTTGTTCGTGTTCGTGTATGGAACGCAGAATAATGACCTATTTTCTTAAGCAGCCCTCTGAATGCCGAAATGTGCTAAAATGCTCAAGTGCCGTACTTTTTGACCTCAGCTTCTTGGCAAGTATCGGCGCTATCGCAAGATATGGGGCGTTGTGGAGGCAAAGCACTCAAAACGCATAAAATATCTTCTTTTTGTTGAAAGCAGGACCAAGCTGAGGCCAGAGAGGAGAGAATCCAAAAAGCGTGGAATACTTTCATTTTCCCGGAGTGTCTGTCCCCTCCTAGGCTTAGTCCTAGAGGATGCTCCCGTATCTTGCGATAGCGTCCAAATTCTTATCGCACGGGTTACTGATAGATCTGATGATTATACATATGCGGTGAAACTCCAGTTCGGGGGGGCCACTCCATTGCTATCTTATCCGTAGTACTAGAGAGCAGTTCTTTGGGCTATCGAACACTACGGATAAGATAATAAGTGAACGACTCATTTCGAGCGTACTTTTGATAAGGACCGGTGGATGTCCTACATTCCACACTACCTGCCCACATCCCATCCACTTTTCTGCACAGGTGATCCACCCTGGAGCTCCTGCACCCTTAGCCCTTTGCGGAGGTGTCCTTTCTCCTGGTCCAGGACTGTTTCCCTGGACCAGACAGGCGAAAATATGAAATCATCTCAGGGTTTCTTCCACATTACACCGATACTTATCAGAAGTCTACTTTAAATGAGTCGATTACGTGTCGTGAGCCCTCTAATCCTTATCTTGAGTATTGGAGAAAAAATGGAGTGGCCCCCCCGAAACTGGAGTTTCACCCAGTTAGGCATAGTTCACGTCAGCAGTTGCCATTTTGCACATACTCGGAGAAGCACGTCGATATGAGGAGTACAAAAGCTTTGCCGCAACGGGTAATCGGAACCAGGAACCATTCATTCGAGGCATTTCCGGTGAGCTCGACCGTGAGTAGCAGTAGACTGACAGCTTATCCCTATCCCCTCCAACATCCCGCCCTTCACAGTTTAATCCCACGAATTGAGGATATGCCCCTTTTCTGCTGCGTAGATTATTTCAATACATATTCGCAATTCAAGAAGCACCCCTCTTCAATTTATCTCGTACCTTTGCCGTGTTT
>MU882660.1:0-20153 GCA_036418205.1 Ostertagia ostertagi
AAATGGAGTATAGAATGCGTAACCGCAACCAAAAAGGGATTGATCAACGGTAAATACTTTATCATTTTTTATTATGGCGCATCTTTAGGTGCTGTCGACAATTTGAGGGTAAAAACCAAGACAAAAGTTGAAAAATAACTGCAGTTTCTTATTATTTTATTCAGATAATGATTGAGTCAAGAGATAATGGCAGTCTGTTACGGGACGACTACAGGCAACAGATTTGGGACTTGATCCACGAAATCAACACCGATATCACTGTAGAGGTTGGTTTCTGCTATGGAAGGAAGCTGATGATGACCTGGAAAACCTATAGTTTTTACAGAGCATGATTGTGTGCCATCGATCTTTCATTGATAGCATTGCATAACCATAGAAATTTTTTCAGAACTCATCAGGTGACCAACTGACGTACAGTGATATGTGCGCACCGTATTGCCAGAAGAACGACGCTTTCATTGCACTACTTGAAGCTCTACAATCAAAATTTCTCCAGAGTGGATGTAAGCTCGAGCAAATATCATTTTTGATTCGTGAAAATGCAGGTCGGAGAGTGAATTCATCTTGAGGGCGCGGGCGCAGCTCGTGCTTATGAAACGCTGCCGATGGCCTCTTGCTCCCATGAGACTCAGCGAACTTTCAAAGTTCCTCACCGTATCGGTCCTTGTTTGAATAGAGCATGTTGGCTTTGTCGAGTAGAATTTTCATGAATTCAAGTTTCCAAATATTCCAGCCAAATTAGGGCCTTTCAAATTGAAAAAGTTGTTTCGGTATAAATTTTAACTTGTATCAAAATCTATTCATAACAACACTGTCATTCCTGGAAATAGTTAGCTTCTCGGACATGCAGCTATGCCTGGGAAATTACTAAGAACCACTTGAATCCGGCCAAAACAGCACAGCTACCAGTAGAAGTTGCTGTTTCATTAGAACGCGTTGCAACTATGCCTGAGAAAATGGATGTGGCCGCGGGAGTCGGTCAAAGTTTTACAGAACGTCACTCGCGTGTTGGGACGCTGTCAGACCTTGCAAATGAGAAAGTGGTGAGAGTCAACGTATGAACAAGAGGGACTGTAGCCGCTTTTAATCCAGTGTCGTGTCGCTGGTACATCGTAAGAGCCGCTGGTGCATCGCTACCTCACGATTCGCTGGATTCACAAAGTCTGACGCCGGTCTTAGCGTTTGCAGTGTGGAAGGTACTGTATTCATTTGTAGCATCCGCCTATGATTACTGTATCATTGCGCACTTTTATGAGTACATACGGTAACTTCCACAGTACGCAGCGCGCGCGGCGACGCTGCAGCTGCGGCTGCGTACTCTTGACCTACACCTAATTCCGCTTCTATAAGATGTTGCTAGCTCGCAAATTTTTCAGTGTAATACATTTTTCATGTGAAATACTAAATTTTCTAGTATCTCACAACGACATAATGATTGACATACTCATTGGCTGCGCTTTTTAGGTCACGTATCCTACTATGGACATCCTGGGCAAACAGATCTTTATCGCCAGTAATATCTATGGCGTTAGCCTTGTCAACGACACTAACAATATCGAATCGTTCACTACCGTCATTCTTCGTTATTATATGGTTTATCCTGAAACGAAGCCGCTTCTCGACTGGGAAGCCAAGGTATGTAGGAGATCTTATTAATTCCTTTTTCTATTCACTCCAGGTATGTTCCAAAGAAAATAATTTATTATGCATGCGCTTCTTTAATCTTTGCTTCACATATTACTTCCTCTGTTCATAATATTGAAAAATAATGGTGATGAGTTTCCTCTCCAACCAAACGCATTGTCTGTGGTCAGATCCTTCACTGAATGCACCATAATCAACCAAGCCCTCAAGCCTCTCAGAACGATTGACTCTGGTCTTCTTTTTTGAGTGGATAAAAATAATGACCTGCCTAAAAGTCTGCGGAGTGCTTGAAGTTTCCTCCATGATCCTGCTGCTAGTGGCTAGAGCACGAGCGATCAGAGAACGGCGCCTGGCTCGGCTTCAAATCCGAAGGAGGAAGTTGAGAGCCTTAAAGCTGTCTTGAGGGGGAAGGGGATCGCTGGAGCGGGTGATTCAATCACAGCGTGGTGAAACTTTGATCAAGTTTGAGTCACTTAGTGATCTAGTAGTCATGAGCCTCCATTTACGAATTTTCAAAGGACTGAGTTAACGGCAAGCCGATGTACCCAATGCATGGCGGAGCGTCCCAAAGTACTTCCTTGGCTAATGCATATAAACTCCTGTTAAACCCCAAACTCTCGAAAAAAATTTGCTTAGCTTCCTCCACTAGGGTAATGCTGTGCCTGAAGAATGAAAATGACGTCGTTTTGGCACTGACTCCATTTAGGACCATTTCGTGCAACATTTGTTTCCTCCATGCAAACTCTACGTCTTTGCATCAAACTTATGTTCATGGGTGACTCCGTTTCCCAACAGGGAGTTTGACGTTCGTTATTAAAGGCACGCTCCGGGATTAGGCGCGCTCGCCTGTTCCATCCCGGGGTAGTAGACAGGCGGACAAGCGTTGATGTCGCGCCCCTTTTGCCGCTTGAAAGTGCGCGACAAAGGCGCAAGGAGCTCGTCCGACCTGCAACTCACACCTTCGTCCGCAAGCCCCACCCTCCGCTGTCGGTTGCCACGTGGCGCTGCTTGAAAAGCGGGGCGCATCTCTATCTTCACAACTGAACGCTTATACACACGCGTTTTTATCTCGAATTGTGCCTTCGAAGCTCGCTTCCACCTCATTTCCCCCTTATAATCAGTAAGATTGCGCTCAAACTTGGTCCTAAGTGGGGTAGCTAGGAAGAACTCCAAGGGGAGTAACCTGCTAAAACAAAAGTTGAGGCGGGCAATATCAAATGGTTAGAGACTAACTGCCTTTGGAAAACTCCTAACCATCCGTCTTACTACAGTGATAGACTGACAAAAATTGCTCAATTCTCATTCTTCCTTCAGAGCCCTGTAAAGCAACAGCGAACTGTCCACGGTGTGTAAAATTGAAAGTGGATTTCATTTTAAATCTAAATTTTAGCTGCACCATGCATCGGAGTTTTATTAGAAAATAGAATGCTTGACGGTGTATATAGTCACCAGAAATCGTGTGGGAGGGAGGACAGCCAACCAGCTTCCTCCCTTCATTTTTGTATTCTTCTTTTTACCTGTGCACTGTGTTTATAACATTCTTTGCAATTTTTATTCTCCATTATTCCCTCCGTTAAATGACAATCTCTTCAGACGGTCCGCCTTCTCTATGATTCCGACAAATATGCCTTACTACGGTGTAGTGCTGGATCGGATAATTTAGTAGCGAAAGAGGTCAGTCAAATCTATAATACTTAATATGGGATCAGGGTGTGACATGAATTCTCTCCATTTTTTTTTTATATTTTTTCAAACCACATTTTTTTGAGGTCAAGGTGGACAGCTTGAGCGGAACTCGAGACGCGCGTTCTTTTTGTAGAGATTATTGGAGGGGGATACTCCTGAGCATGTTAATTTTTCCAGGCATTTTGGGGAAAAATGAAAAGTAGGGCAGGCGAGAATCTGGAAAATCCTGGAATTCCTATTGAACTCTTACAAGTTTGTAAAGACAAGTTGTGGAAAAAAGTGGTGAAAACAAGCTCCAGAGATGAGAATGTGCTCAGAATTCGAAATCCTAGCTGAAAACCTTAACAAAAGCAACTCAACTCAGCAACTCAACTTCTGATTAAACCAATGTTTAGGTGAAGGAAATGGGGACGAAATCGGCTCCGTTACTCATAAGATGTTATGTTCGTTCAGGTGGGTGAGATTTTGTGTGTTTCTTAAAGGCAAAGTTCGGGCTCAGACCCACTTAATGAGCCTTTACTGTGGCTAGAAGCGCTAGGTACGCAAGTGCAGAGGTCGCGTCACTTCCCTACTTCGAAAAGCGTTACTTAGACGCTAGGCGCTAAGAACTTTGACACGCTCCACCAATGACACGCTCCGCCCACCGCTCGATATCTTGTCTGCGTCGCAATGTTGATCTGCTATGCTCTCTCTACTCGGACTTCTCTACCGCTCTCCGCGCTCACATTATCTCTCATCTCCCTGCCGGCCTTTTGAACTTCTCCGCAGCGTAGAGCAAAAGGCTCGTATTTCCTGTGTATTTCACGATTTTTTTCTTTTTTCTCCACTGGCGGTCCACTTCCCACCCCTACTTTCACATTTGAGTGCCTCATCAATTTATCGTGAATCTTGCCTTTAATTCACACCTTGATATCTAGAACCACGGTCCAATTGTTTGGCCATATCCTTCATCAAAAGTGATCACCTCGCCCGTTTCATCAAGCACTTTCAAACGTTTCATGCACGTTGTTGCAGTTTTCGCAGTTGTGCTCGCAAGTTCGCCACAACTCCACAGAGCTCTCGGATTTATTCATTCTATGAACATAAAATGTGGTTATATTATGGTACATACAAAAACGGACACAGCAGAATCCTTTCAAAGCTCTCCAGAGTTTTTGAAAAGTCTCCAGTTTCGTTGAAAACCTCTTTTGAAAGTTCGATCCCCGCCTTCACCATATTAGAATTCCTCAACTCGTGATGTCTCCTTTTTTAAGCGAACTTTTTGGACACTCATCCAGTACTTGTTCAGGTACAAGCGACGGGAGTCTAAACCAGTGGAGGCGCTGCTCGGCGGTGTGACACCTTTGCTAGCTGGAGTTGCAACTGTGGGACTAGTGTCTGCCACTGGACTTGCCTTTCAGTCAATCGTCGTCAGCACTTTGTTCCTGGTACTTGCAATAGGTAAGAGATCAGAGTGTATTTATCAGATAGGATAACGGGCTTACTGTGGTGAGTCGTCCATAATCCATGTTTAAGAAGAAGATGTTTTTTGGAAGTGCGATGTTTAGAGCGAAGACTGTTTTTTTGTGTAATGCTCAGAAGTAACTGTAAAATCCGCCATCACTTAAAGGAGGGGCAGGAGCGCGCCTGTTCTATCCAGGGGGTAGTAGCAGGTGGACAAGTGATGTCGGGCCCCTTTTGCGGCTTGAAAGTACGCGACAAAGGCGCAAGGAGCTCGTCCAACCCGCAACTCACACCTTCGTCCGCAAGCCCCACCCTTCGCTGTCGGTTGCCACGTGGCGCTGCTTGAAAAGCGCGGGCGCATTTGAGGCAGTGGTCCCAGCGCGATCCAATGTTATTGACACTGGAGCAAGTAGAGTTAGGTTCGTGAAACTCGTCCAATTCGCCTCTTCTCTATCCCAAGGTGGAATGTGGCTGAAATAGGGGAGGTCTCTGTACGGGTAATCGGTGGTTTCGTTTGCTTTCCTTCTCTTTTACAGACCACCTCCCACCTATAGCTTCATAACTGAACGCTTTTTCCACACCTATTTTATCCCGAATCTTGCCTTTAAAGAGGTGCCACGCATGGACACGTCTTCAGAACTGGCCAGAAGACCTGAATGCAACTGGCTTTGATTTGCGAAAAGTAGTTGTCCGAGTGAACCCTTGTTTTTAACTACTGAACTACTGAAGACGTCTGATGCTAATTGAATGAGCTCATGTGGTAGTGGGGTAGACCTCAATTTGCTCGCCCTCGAAATGACAGAGCACAGAGGCCGAAATCAGATTTTTCCGAAATCGACCTCATTTGCGAAGTGGTCTGGCATCCGGCCGAAGCGTCACAGTGGCATAACGCGCGATGCACTTGATCCAGGCGGGAATGGAATGGACGGGGGTGTAGCTACACAATGAATTCGGTGGAAATACACAATAATGTGTTTTTGCCTTCTTAAACGTGTACAGGCAAATGAAGCGGGTGTTAGTGGGAAAAAGGAGTCAATTTGGGAAGTGGTCTCAACATCGATACTTGAAGGAGAATTCCACGATCAAGTCGAAAATAGAAAAGGGGAAACTTGCCTAGTGAAAAAACAAGCGGACCCTCAAGTGGTGCGGCCGGCACGCAATTCGCTGCAAACGATATGCCGCGCGATCTAGCATGGCCATCCCGGCGATGCTATCGGCTCTAGCCGTTTAGAACGGAGAGAGCATTGGCGTTGAAGAGGCAGCACGATCAGAGTCGATGCGGAGTAACGAGCGAAATAAGAGTTCCATTCCTCGTAAGGAGTATATAATATCACGCTAAATAGGTGCACAGTAATAGACGGGCTATCATAGTTCATCTCCGACTCTATTTTCAATAAATGAATACATGGAGGAGTTTAAGATGTGCGAAAGCTATTTTCAGGTATTTTTGATGACGTTTAATTTATGCTGGCGGGCATGGCATTAGTACTTGAGAAGTAGCGTATACCGAAGCGTACAGCTGAGATGGTCCAGTTCGTTGTGCTTGTTTTTCGAGTTTATTTACAACAACTCAATTTTATTTCAAAGGTGTAAAAACGTTCTAATCATTACCGTGCTACAGGTTTCCGGCTCTTCAATGACTGTCACTTTCAATCACCAATTTAATCTCGTTTGGAAACGGTGTCTTGTCCAGCACGCCGGCTCTTCAGGTTAGTACGGCTACTTCAGCCTTACTCAGGGGTACCCGACAAGAGGCTTGTCGCGCGGCAGGAAGGCAGAGTCAGCGGACGAGTCGCAGCGCGTACGTGTAGGTGATTCCGTGTCACTTTAATAGGTATTGTACCAGTTGTAAGCCCCATCGCCGCAGTGCTTCGCTGACCTGCCTTCTAATGCCGCCGGGTCTAAAATAACTGTCGGCGTTACCATTGCTCAGGCGTCCGCTACTGCTTTCGCTTTCACTATGAAGTAGCATTATTTTTCAGACATTCGCCATCTATTCGGTTGCTGCCAGTGTGATTTGTTACCTTTACCAGCTAATACTCTTCCCGGCAATTCTCACCTTAACGGCACACAAGGAGTACAAAGCAATTGACGACGGTTCGAAGTAAGTGTCTGTTTTCAAATCCTGTTCGAAGAGTTTATCGAACATTCTGTTCGGCTATTGATCCTCGAGAATAATGTCCTTCCTGACAAGTATAAAATATATAATGCTAAGCGCTGAGAGCAAAATTTCGGAAGGATTTGCTCAAACACTGTCGAAAGGGAGTAAGGACTTTCGAATTACACTCTGAGAGGATTTTCTAATATTTTTTGGTTGGCGCATTGAAAAAATCATGGTTCCCGTTGGCCATGCTCCGTGATCCCTTTGATTCGAAATCCTCTCTAAAGGCTCTCTAAATCCTCTCTAAATCCTTATAATGGTGCTGTCGGCCACGGTCAAGTACGGTGACACTGACATTGCTGAATACGACCCTTGTCGCTATCACGACAAATCGAATGTGACCCGCTAACGAGCATTCTTTATGCGCATTGACCCTAGAATTATCATCCTTTCCTGTCGATTCTATCACTTGATTCGGCTATTGATAACCGCTATTGATCGGATCACTCGTGACGGTGCGAAGGAAGTTTGAACTGAACTGTAACCAAACAGTCTCTCATTAGCAATCAAGTGGGGACTGTTCCTGGTAGCACGAGCGAGAGTAAATATTAGATTATTTGGAAAGTATTTTTGGGTGATAGCGACTAATTGCGAGTTGTATAAGGGTGTGGAGAGTCCTATCGATATACACGCTGGGCTTACGAAATTACTACAAAGCAGGTATGCTGTAGGATACGGCACACTGGACCGCCAAAAAGAACTTTAGGTTGGGTATTGAAGGAGACTTAACAATGGAAGAAAAGATCATCATCACAAATCCTTTCTGGAGTGCGCAGACCACTCATCTACATTACATCTGCGGGATCGTAGAGCATTTGACTGTGCTTCACTTTTACAAGATGCCTTGGGCGGCCAACTGCCGAGCAATTCCGCACCCTTTCTACCCTTTTCAGCGCTTCTGGCAATAAGTAGCAACTGGGCAGTGGAATAGTTGGCCTGGGTGGAATCCTAGCCGAATTCTTGATCGTGCGCCTAGAAAAAAATCAAATTACTCGCTACCACCTCTCCCTCCTTATAATATCAAAACATATTGAAACGAAATCCTTACCAAATATGGAACAGTACAAAGAGGCACCCAAAATTTGCTCCAATAGGTTTCCAAGAGTTCACAAATTCCAAGTATTCCAGAAATTCGCAAAAAAAGCTCAAAAAACCCAGGAACAGTTGAATGAGAATTCCTTCAAAATCTTCCGCGATATTTAGAAGTATATCACCTTCGCCAGGCGTGCGATTGCCACAGCCATATATAAAGCTTCCCTTATGGGAGCCGCGCTTTTGGAATGGATTTGATCGAGTTGAAATGAGCTCTAGCGGACAGCCACAATACGTAAGAGAATTCTTCACTGCTGAGAAAGAGTTAAAGGATGGCCACTGAAAAAGTTTCTACTAACTGGTCATTCAGAAAAGCATGTGTCTGGCCTGAAGAGTTGCCTTGCATCAAAAAAGCTGGAATATTCCATGATCGTGCCTGGAAAGGTCTTGCTCGAATTGTTGGAAAAGCATGGATGCAAGCTCTTACTATACTGGTAATTAGCATAGAGTGAACCCTATTCTACCTTTTGAGTATTTTGTTGTGATTTACTTATTTATAGGTTCTCATTGCTACTGGATAGTAACATACTACGGTATCTCGATTGTTGAAACTGATCTGGCCGTGCAGACGCTCGCACCACCGGATGCACGCATTGTTCAGTTCAAAGTGCGCTATGACGAAGTCATCAGGGTGCGTTCAAGTACGGAGATCTTTGAGATAATTACTCTATTTATTTGACAGCTAAATAAATGATTATACAGGCCAAATTAAATTTCCTGTCATAAACCACGTTGCACCCACAGAAATTAATTAATAATGTATCAGTAAAAACTGGTCCTTACCTTGGAAATCTCCCTCTGTTTGGACATCTCATCATTATCGAAACGTCCGAACGATGGCATGACTTTCGGCTTTTTCCCGAATAACTCCACAGCTATTATATGCTTAATATACTGTACGCCCATTTCGCAACTCAACCTCTTACTGGTATCATTAACTGGGCTTATCACGGTCGTCAGTACACTTCATCTCGACGCACGCCACGCCCACTGTGGGCGGGGCTCCGCTTAGCTGATGTGTGTTTTATACTTCTCGAGACCTGGGCCACCCAACCCACATTTGTCCCGGTCTCTCCAGGTGAATCCCCAGGAGCTAGGGAATTTCCGTGACAGACATACGGATGCAGGTGAATCCCGAGGAGCTAGGGAATTTCGTGACAGACATACAGACGACAGACGACAGACGACAGACGACGACAGACAGACGACAGACGAAGCGCTTTATAGTAAGTAGGATACTGGATACTCGGCTACTCTCCTCCAAGGGCCTGCTCTTGTGGCTGTCATCAAACACAACTAAATAAGCATTTTAACGGCGGGCTATCAGTACGCTTGAAGACCGGGAGTTAGGGTTAAGGGAGGGGCTGTAAAGCGGGTGAAGCAGCAGTGCCATCAATTGTCTTCTCAAGTCAGAGCGTAGATTTTCGTTTTTTTAGGCTTTCCAAAACTAGTCATATGGCTCGATTTACATGACTCTTTGTTGTTCGCATTACGAGGGGAGAAAATATGATTTCGTTATTGTAAAAATTTTCTTTATAAGTTCTTAAAATTGACTAGTCAAAATTCATGCTCCATCTGTTCAGGGAATGCAAACCGCTGCAATCGTGGTGACAACACCAGGTGATCTGCGGGACTCGAAGAGGTTCGCTGACGTGAGCAACATGATCAAAGACTATGAAACCGCTAGCTACAGGTACGGCTATGCTTTTGTTCAGCAGTAATCACTTTTCCAAGGCGTAGAAATATTATTGGTAACTTCATAATTGCTTCCGTTAGATATTTTACACGCTGCTGTTCCTCCCTCAGATCCCCACTACTCTTTTTTTATATTCTTTAGCGAATATTGACTTGTTTTTGTTTGTTAACTGCTGTTTTTGGCCGCAGTTCGCCTTGCGAATGTTTCACAAGAATGCTGGGTTGTGAACAAAACTTTCGCCCCAGGCGGGACTAGAACCCGCACCTCTCGCTTTCCGGGCAAGTGCGCTACCAGTTACGCTACCATTTCATTCCAACTCAGCTTTTCATGGTATACAAAAACAGTAACAAACGCGTTATACTGACTTGTGCTGTTGAGTGTGAGTGCTGACAAGCTATGGTAAGTATACCATGAAAAGCTGAGTTGGAATGAAATGGTGCCCCGGTAGCGTAACTGGTAGCGCACTTGCCCGGAAAGCGAGAGGTGCGGGTTCTAGTCCCGCCTGGGGCGAAAGTTTTGTTCACAACCCAAATCTTGTGAAAACTATTTCAAAACCAGAAATCTCTTGAGCATACTCATAAGAAACATTACTGGAGCGAATTCCACCTCTATTGCCCAACATGTTCTATGCGGGTATCTATACCACGTCGCTAGACTCGTTCAACACACGATGCCGGCAACAGGCTTACTATCTCATTGTTTTGTACCGTTTCCAACCCTGGTTTTCGCTATGCGCATACCCAAATAACAGCTAGTTTTCCATCGAATGACCTTTCAGGAATTCCCATTTCGATTCCCTAAAGACTGAAAACTCCCGTCATAGTTCCCCGTCCCGTTGGCCCTAAATTCGTTGTTTCCCCAACCGTTCCACTAGCATTTATCGACCAGCAAAGTCCTATTTAGCTATGGTCCCGAATCGACTTTCTGCTTCTTGAAACCCTACATGGACTTCCTGATGTTCCGAGAAGTTGAAGAAAGACCAGGTTGGTTTAGGACGACCCCCAATTGTCAACCATAGTCCTTGTCATTAGGAACTTTTCCCAGAACTGTGGTCTTTCAGGGAAGTCGCGCTTCAACCTTACGCCCACATTTCTCGACTTCCTCGACTCGGATTCTTACTGGAGAGGTACAATGCGAATCAATGAGACCGCATGCGCTCTGAATGAACCGTTATGTCTGACATCGTTCCTCTTCACCACAGGCTTTACGACACTGTCAAGGTAAGAATTCTTGTTATGGCATTGTATGGACAAGATTTATTTGACCGAGTCATTTTTCCCCACTTTCGTGAAGGGCGGAAGTGGTGTAGTGGCAAGTGGCACGCTTACCACGCGAGCGGTCCGGGGATCAAATCCTGGGTCGTGAGTCGCCCGGGCCAACCAAGCCTTCCATCCCTCCGGGGTCGGTTAATTGGTACCAGACTTGTCTGGGAGGATAAAAACACTGACTTGTACATCGGCTGGCCCCGCAAGTCATTGTATAGGCCACATCGCATTCAAACGCCACTACGAATGTACAAATGGAAGTAGAATGCGTGCCGCATCCCAAAAAGGGATTGATCAACGGCAAATGCTTTATCCTTTATCCTTTTGTCGTAAAGCCCAGTGGCAGCTGCAAGAACTGTCCGCACCATAGTTCGTAAGCTGACAAAGCAACTGAGGTGGTCATCCTTCAAGAGTGGGTGAATGACCAAAGAAGTTATCCTCTATTTGGAAAAGGAGAAGAGCGTCGAGTGCAGAAAACCCACCACAAGTGACGACGGCCAAGAGAAAAGTGGCTTTTTTCTTTTTTTCTTGGCCGTCGTCACTTGCGGTGTGTGGTCTGCACTAGACGCTCTTTGCGTTTGAGAGTAGGAGTGAAAACTCTCAAATATCAGGCTAGGTGTGGGCTTGTACCATGATTCCCTGCATAGCTCAACTTGGCCTTTGGCTATTTCGAACGAAGGCCGATTGCATGGCGTATCCTGGAGAGGCTGATCAATGTTCAGACGAAAATTTCACCTGCCACTTTTTCAGCTACAGGGAGATGTTTCCACTAATTCAAGAATGGCGTGCAATCAGTAACAAGTATCCTGATCTTGGAGTATACGCATATTCAGAACGCAGCACCTATGCCGATCAGGTGACCTTACTATTTGAATATTAGATAGAGCTTTAAACGTCCACTCTACAAACTTCAGACTAATATTGTCAAAAACAATAACAACTAATCACAAGTGATTTTCAGACAGATGCTCTTGGTGACGTCATTTGGCAAACACTTTACTCCGAAGTAATTTGTATGGGTATCTCTTTCATCGTCTTTATACCAGATGTGGTGTCTATCGTTGCTGCTATGTTCAGTCTGCTGAGCGTCAATCTGGGTGTGAGTATCTTTTAGCCCACTTGGGCCCACTTTAGTCGATCATGCTGACGCGCGCGGTCGCGGGCACGCTTCGGCCACTAGTCGGAGCGCACGGTGTGTAAGAAGACGTCACCGCCTACAACGCACCTACCTGCAAGACCAGTTTTAGCGCGTTGACATCGCTAATACCGCCAAGCAAATGTCGAGTACGACAATGGCACAAGCCGTGCTGTGATTACCCCGCGAGGTGCCATGTTCCCACATGGCTCACAAATTTGGACTGCTAATGGGTGCAGCACCCTGGCGGTGACCCTGGCGGTGCACATACATTGCGCATTGTTAAGCTACATGCGTAAAAGGTGCTTGGTGAGCATTAACCATTTCGATTTCTGACCGTGAGGCTCTGGAGTTAATGAGAAATATTCACGAACTTATATGCATGAGATGACCATGGTTTGTCGCAAAAAGGCACAAGTGGAGCTGACCGTGCCGCGACCGCCGCGCGCAATTCACAATGATGGATCCACTCTCAACAATGTACAGCTTTTTCCCTGTTTGCAATCGTCATCAACAGAATGTTCAGGTATTTGGATTTCTCTCCTTCCTTATGGGGTGTCGGCATCAATCCAGTCTCAATGGCTTCTCTACTTATGTCCATCGGATTCAGTGTCGACATATCTGCTCATATCAGCTATCACTACTACCAAGTGAAAGCGCCGGTAAGAATCGCTGATCTGCTAACGACATCATTTTCACATCATTGTGGCTGACTGGCAGCAATCTCTTCGAACATAGAAAAAAAATACCTCAAAATATTGCAGACACCGCTTGAGAAGTTGGAAGACGCATTTTTGAACATTGGATGGCCGACGATGCAAGGCGGATTGAGTACATTCTTCGCAATGTTACCAGTTCTCATCAAGCCGAGTTATCTTGGAATGGTGTTCTTCAAGGTATGTCTCAAAATTGGCGCCAATGGACAGAGCTTTTTCGCAATTTTGTGAGAGAGAGTGCTGTGTGAGAAGTGGTTGCTATGGGAAAAGGCGCCAACACGTCAAGTCGCGATCACAGAGCCAAAAGCACAAGTCAACTATCCACCTGGCCAACTTAACCTTGGCCACAATTCCCTGAGGTCTACACATTAGCTCGAACTCGTTAGCTGAGGACGGATACCGTGTTTATGTGCACTTGACGAATTTCGAGTTGAAGGTGAGCGCGAACGACTCATTTCAAAAACTGACGTGAACGCTTCAGTTTTTATCATTCCTATCATTTGATGATGTTTACAACTTTACATCTGCTTATTCTGAACACCAATTCCGGTAGGAGTCATTTCTACGGCTTGTAAGGTCTTTTCTGGATTAAGTCGGCCGTCCGCAGCAATAATAAATGCATAAACGGTGCGCTAGGCTATGGCGCAGTGTTAAAGGAATCGTGCCAAGAAACTACGCAATTTAATCTACTCTAATCGGTAGATTGAGACCTGTGAATCTCCATAAAATCGAAAAAAAAGGAAAACTTCAATTGTCATGCTGAAATGTCCGAAAAACTACGAAGCAATTATCGGTTCGAATTCCCGCCGCACAACTGTCACAACTATTAAAGGCGGGAATGCTTTTTTTTTCGAGACCCATTCGATCTCATTACCTTGGCAGAACTCCTATATTGCATCCTAATCTATCGCCTTGTAACGTTTTGTCCCCACTGTCCAGTTGTGGGTGTCAATTTGATTTCTTACTACCGACGTAATGCCTATTAGGCCGCCGCCCACGTTCCGAGCGCCTACTTGGCTCCGCCCCTGTGTCTGTATCTGCCCTCAAAGTATTATTTTAGAAGCTTGTTCCTCTACGGAAGCTTAATTTCTATGCATGGAGCCATGTGCGCTGAAGCTGGTCTTCAAAAATGACGTACTTATGCAGGAGGGGGCGTTTTGTTTCTACACATGATTTATTCAAAATTGTGCTGCCCCGAAGCCTCACTTCATTTTGAATGTTGCATAGCACTGATTGGCCTCGAGCATTTATTGAAGAAAAAAATTCAAGAAATTCTAGAAGTAGATAGGTTTTCTCCAACAGGGGTTCCTTCAAAATTTTCAGATTTACTCGCAAAAAAATTTCGGATGCTATTATGGTGCAGTAGTTCAATAGGGTGGCCGGCACATCATTGGTGCCGCACTGTAACTGCGCGAGAGCTCAGTCAGACTTTAAACGCATCTGATTGTTGGGCCTTAATCTTTCGATGCTTTTGTCAGTACGGAAGATCTATTTTTATTTTATTGATTTAATTTCACGTCACTTTGTGAGAAAACTACTTTTAACACTCTTTTACAGACTGTTGCTTTGGTGTCGATATTTGGACTCATTCATGGTCTGATCGTTCTTCCGGTATTCCTTACTATGCTCACCTCACTACGACGGAAGTGCGGTCGAAGGTAGAATTCTATTTTTCCTGTAATTCTTCCAGTTGACCTTTCGGTTGTCTAAAATTCTTCACGGTTTTGGTACAAGTGTGAATTTGAAAATATTTTGAGACGTTTTCGATGGGCTCATGACCCAAATAGAACAGAGCGCCATAACTTCGGGGCTAGGTACAACACGGAGAGTTAAGATTCCTGAAAGCACAATTAACAGATGGGCAAATCAAATTTTGATGCACCCATGGAATGGCTCAGATTCAACTCAAACGCAGTGTGTTCCTGAAAAGCCTAGTCTGTTGTGTTGCGTCAGGACTATTAAACAGTAACCTTAATTAACCACTAACAATGGCCATTGCGTTAGCCTAGTAGGGGATTATAGACAACCAAACTCTATGGCAGGCTGCCTGACATTTCCATTTCACCCATTTAAGCTCAGTTTGGCATATATTAGGTGGCCGGAAATGTCCTTGCGCATTTTCTTGTTCATTTTGCAAAATCTTTTGGAATCGTTTCGAAAGCTTACACTAAACAAAGAGTGTATTGGAGAGCATTGCTGGTGAACGGCTCTGAAGTCGACTGGGAAGGGTTCCTGGTGCCATGCAAGGGAGCTGCCAGAGCTTTTCAGTGTTGTCACGACACAATGGCCGCTCCTCAGTATCGCCTCAAAAAGAAGTGAAATTATGGCCTGACTGGCACAGGCTATTGAGACCATAAAATTTTGCAAGACATTTTGATTTGCCGCCCGTCTATCGCTTGATCCGCCAACTTTGTTGGTGGTGTCAAGAAGTGGGATCCTCAGATAAACCGCACGCGAAAGCACGACTGGCTCGGATGCGTAGAACAAAGGATTGCACGCCGATTCGAGAACAGTAACCTGGGAGGCAACTTTGAAAGCTCATGAGGCTGCAAATGTTTCGCTCACGGAGAGCTGCCAACGAAGTCCACTGCTATTGGTGAACAATAATGTTGGCAAGTGGATTGGTTTCCCGGCATGGTGCCCGGAAAATCAGAAACTTTACTTTATGTCGGCAACGCTCGCCCACGAATTACGAAGAAGGTTCAGGAAAAGGTCTCCAAGCTCGTTATGGAATGATCTGACCCACTTAGTGTGTACAGCAAACCTGGTAGAGACAGGCTACCATACGCCTCTGTTGCCGTCGAAGGTACTGAAATAGGGGCAGTCCGATGATCCGGACCTACTCGGAGTCCTCTTTGAGCTTTTCGCCCCAAAGACTCGGGATTTCTGAACGGCCGGCAACCTGAAGTTGCCTGCTGAAGAGCAATGTTTCGACGATTATGGTGTATGTATTCAGCAATTGTTGGCTGCACTAAAGAAGAAAAACAATTTTGAAAAAAAGTTGCCAAATGCGCAAAGACTTTTCCGACAACCTAATATAATCATAAGGGAGACAAATTTAGAGCCACCCCCTTCACTTTGCGCTTCCCACACGTCAAAAGACTTCAATTAATACAAAACCACTTACCCTTATTGTGGAGTCGAATCAAATTGGTTTGCTCAGGGGTTTGACTGGGTTAGTCGTATTGCATTCCATGAGATATGTACCCATCGACTCACTTTAAGTGGGCACAGTTTGAAAATTTATTACGCCACGCTTCCACCTACCTACGGCATTTCCCCGAAAATCCCCGTCTCTCTAATGTAAAAATCTCCTACTAACATTTTTTTGTTCAGCTTAAAACGGATAAAACAAGGAAGTGCTCCTAAAAGCACTTAGCACCGAACCAGTCAATCTTCCTTTCACACGGCTATGCTCTGCTGCTTTCGCGGTAGAGGTAAAGACGTTCTCCAGATCTTTAGTTTATACATTGATATTTCCATCGAGCAATTTGTGAGCATGTGCATGGGACATGGGAATTCAGATGTACCAAGCAGGGATAGAAAGGCCCTGCTACAATCTGTATACAGGTAGAAAGCAAGCACACTTCTCGCGGTTTGAGGTGCATCCGGAGCATTCGCTTTAAAGCGAGAGATTACGATAGGATTGGGTTGGGTTCATAGTGGAAGTGGAGATGCTGAATAATGCCCCAGTGGCGAAAAAAGCAAAGAAATCCGTCAAAAAGGCGCAAAATGGGACCCTTCTCTTTGCCCGTTGACCTCCAACAATGGTCGAGTCGTTGAAACGACAGCCACCGTCATGCCAGCACAAACCATGCTCTGATTGACGATTTCATAGGAGACTTGTAGCGCTCGAAGTATCAAAATGATAATCGAACGGTATTCAAGTTTGTTTTCTTATGCAGCCTCCGAGATTGATACAGACTTTTATTTTGACTGACGTTTCGGCTGAATCGCCTTCTTCGGAGCCTGTAAAGAAAGTCGAACATATTCGTGAAACCCAATCATTCAAATACCTTTTCAAATTACAAGAAAAAAGTCCTAGGGGCTGGAAAATCATTAGCGGTGTCGGCAAACCTGACCTTAAACGACGACGGAGCTGTAGGAGGCACCCTTAGCTGTAAGATTTTCGGCGGAGCTTTTTTAATCGAACGATGATGCAGCTGACGACACACTGATGGGCGGAGCTCAGAAAGGATTGAATAGACCCAGGGCGCTGCAACAAGCGCACCTTTAGCCACAAAAAGGCTACATCTCGATTCCTTTGGCCTCTAGCTACTGCTTGACTGGTGCAGTATTTCCATGCTGCACACACTTCATCGTAATCTTTCGCCTTAACAAAGATTTCCTGGCAACTGATGCTCCCTATAGGAATTCCACTGCGTACATCGGGGATAATGTTGTGAGCTTCGCATTTTATGATGTACATGCTCCTACAAAATTACTTGTTCAAAAAAAAAACGAGGTTCATGTGTGGGCGGGGGGGGGGTGAGGACGCAACAGCTGAGCCCTAAGATGGTAGATAAACTCGAGGCCTCATAATAGTGAATGGGTTTGAGATTTTTTTTCTAGTTTTCAGTTGTGCTCATATTCCTTCCCTGCCAAACTACTTTCGAACCCTCGCAGCCTCCTTACGGGTATTTTGCAGTGAAATAATTGATCACATTTATGCATTGGGTGTACATATCTCCAAGAAAATGGAGGATGTTTTAGCAAGGTTATGCTAAATTGGACCCTGCAATTGAATAATCGTTTGCATTAAGAGGAACCATATGAAATGTAAAAAAACCCAACTTTTTAATTTCAGTACGGTAGCACCAGCTGACGGCGATCAGTCAGACAGTGGTAGCAGTACGTGCACGGTTCCACCGCATCGGATCTCCGTCAAGAGTTTTACTGTCTACAAAGGGCACGAGTAGACTCGCCCTGGGTCCCTGATCGCAGTCCGTCGGACGCAATTTCCCGACCACGGGAAGAAAAGCGTCGAGTGTCAGTAGAAAATGTGCTCTACGCTTTCCTAGAACTCTTCAGTGCCCTCATCATGCCATTACTTTCATTCACCTCTTTTGTTACATTGTGTTTTATTCCTATTACGGGTATTGTTTGTGTAAATATATTGGAAATAAATTGTTATGTTCCAGAATAAATGTTTGCTCAACGTGAGGGTCCTGAATAATCGTATTCTTCAGCGTCATTCAGTAGTGGGCCATCGTGATGCAGTTTTTCCAGAAAGCTAGGGTAACTCCGAGCCAGGGGGAAGTGTAGCCAGTCTAGGGGGTGGGGGTGAGGGCAGTCACTTGACATGCGTGAAAAGCTGGAATGTTCGAGTTCACACTAGTTCGCCGAGAAACTGCATCATGATGCCCTCCCCTTCTAACTGGAATAGACCCTTTCATATTCTATGCTGGCTTGAAGAGAACTGGACAATGGCTCAGGTGCGCAGAAAAGAGGATAATTCGTAAGAAACATTTAATAAGGGCATTCTGTGGCTTTGTCAGGGTTATGACTTCATAGCGCCAGTGTCATGGGTCCTAACTGTGCTATGCGCGTGTCCACAAGTTAGTGTGGGATGAGGTAGAGAATAGAACATGCCACTCTGTTAACAGCAACGCAAACGTTGAGATGTAAGGAAATAAAAGCCAGTAGGGACAGCTCAGAGCGCAGGTTCAAGCAGGCAAGTTTAGATTACAGCGTCGCGGGCAACTTTTGCAGGGACAAGTGGCTGTGGTTTGCTAGGACAGAAAAAGGCTTGACTGTTTTCCGCAGCGCGAAACTTTTTAGCTGCGAGAATTCCAGTTTCACTGCTGATCAGTGGAGTGCCTGGGGTTCCTGCAGCAAAATTTCGTGGAAAGCGAAAAAGTCGCTTTCTGTCTTAGCAAACCACCCGGGGCGAGAACAAATTTAATTTGTCCTGGAGCTGAGTGAGGGCCGCTGGCTGTAGCGTTTCCGAAACTATTACATTGTTCATAAAGTAATGCGGTTTTGAGCTTTCAGAGGCTTTTTTGACTCTTTGGCTAAATACATAAGATATTTTAACAAAGAAATCTGAGACTAAAGCCCCTATGTATACAGGTCGCCAAAAATTACTAGCTGCAGCGGATGCGCATACGTATCAAAATCACTGTTTCAAAGGTGCTGTTTACTCTGGTTTTGACTGTGTTGCATTTATTCATACTTATGTATTTATATTGACCACCAAATGACGTATTGTAACGGCTGGGCCCCCCTTTTGGGGATGCCGCTGTTTTCAAGTCATTGAAGTTAAACTTCGAGAGTTTTTAACACGCAAAAAGTATCAGCGTTTTGTATGAATTCGAGTACTATCAATAGAACCACAAATGCTCAAGAGAACGAGGATCTGAATGCAGTCGTTCTGGATGAGGAGAGCGTGTTTCTGTGACGAACCGATCGCGCACTTCACTTTTCACCCACACGCTCACCGTGCAATAGAAAATTCTTGAACGCGTGGCCCTCCATCACTCGGGTGGTCAATTTCTTTGCGTCTTTACTTACCGAGAAGTGTTTCATATTTTTCCTGAAAGGATATGTGGGGCTTGCGCTTCAGCACTGGAAAGAGGGTGAATACTTTACAATTAGCAGGATAGGCAAGTGAGAACCGTTCAAGCAAAACAAGATTTGCCTTATGTTAGTATGAGGGGAAAACGTTTCAGAAAACATTCAGTGGCTAGATTTGAAAGTACTTACAGAAGTTATAAAATTAAAGGAATCTTCCGCGGAAAAAGCTCCGCCTCCATTACCACAGAAAAACGATAAGGCCCCTTAGGCCTCATGAGCATAGCAAAAAGAACGGAACATAAGCGTTAGTTTCGATAATACTAATCCTACACACAAGACAAAATGATCACGTTTTCTGTGGTAATGAGGGCGGAGCTTTTTCCGAGGAAGATTCCTTTAATTATGTCAGGCTGTTTCATTCTCCGCTAGATTAAGAGACTATAATCTGCCTCATGTTTCCCTTCTTTCAGTGTGTGATCACCTTCTTCGAAATAGAGTCGAACGGTTTTGGTCCAGCTTGGATTCTTGGTGACCCGTGGATCCGCTCTTATTGCAACATTCACGACATTGGCAACAAAAGGATTGGGTTTGCCAAGGCGATTCATGTCGGCCTCTAATGAAGTGTTGTGAGAATTAATGAAAGCAAACAAATAAATGTAAATAAGTAAGGAGATGTGGCCAGTATTGGATACGCCATGCATCTTGCTCATGGGGTCAAAGACAGTATGGAGCGTATCGCACTGCATTGCCACTTGTAAAGGTCAGGCATAGCTCAAGACAGAGTGACACTGGATCACGC
>MU882661.1:0-26777 GCA_036418205.1 Ostertagia ostertagi
TGAGATATTCTAACGGAATACGACTATAACTTCAGTATAACCTGTTCGGATCATCTGGATTTGAGAACAATGTTGCTTTTGGTTGGTGACTTACATGAGCACCTGGGGTGTTTTGTAAGAATACGTGAGGTAGCCAACTGTCCTTGCAAGGCTCCATGCTAGTCCCTAGAATCTAGCACGCAGCTCAAGGAAGCCCCTCAAGGAAGCCCAATTCCCATACAACATCACTACAGAGAGCACTCACACCTTACACATCTCCTTCACCAAAATTGCGTATGTCGTAATATTGAAGTAGTACTGAAGTAAATTGGCTACCTTCGCAAATCATGGCAAAAGTGTTTATATCCATACGATCTGGTCGTGTAACAGCCTTCATCAGAAAATACCAACCTCACTGAAATTATCTTGCTATGTGGTGCGATTGTGGCGCAGGCTCAACTTTGTTCAATCTCTCTCTAAGTTCAACTTTACGGGTTGAAGTTGTGCTCCTTGTAATGGCCAGTGAGCCTTCGGACCATCTTTGTCGCTTTCCTGACAATGTTGCTGCATCTTTTCACCGCTCTCCAGTTCATATTTTTAAGATAGAAACATTAAATTACGAACGACTCTGATTTCAAGAGGAAGCACTGTTTGGGACAGCCCTCATAACTCTTCCCTAATCACTTATAGAAAGGAAGTTGGGAGCCCTTAGAAAATCTGAAGCATAGCAGCTCTTCAATTACCCTAATTTCCGGTAGATATGCCCGAGCCGATGTCACGTACAAACACCTCCGCTGGTGCAGTGCACTTGCGTACGTAACTAGAGACAACCGTAACTTGCCCATAGGGGTAATTCGATATGCTGATCACGAAAACGACATTCATTTTTAGCGGTGGCGCCATCTGGCGCCAGTTGGCGCCACCTTGTCACGACCCTTGTTTTCACCAAAATCGGTGTAAACTTCTGTATAGGGGTTATTTGGTGCCCAATTATTATAAATTGCGAGTACGACATTCGTTTTGGCATTAAACATTGCTCAACGCGTATTTTTTGATTGAAGGGCGCAGACGAGCAGATAGACGCCGGACAGCGCCAGCGCCGAGAGTGGAAATCATATTCGTGATCAGGACATCAAATAATCCCTATGCGGAAGTTTAAATCATAATTCTGGAGAAAACAGGTGAAGTGACAAGGGGACGCCAAATGGTGCCAGATGGCGCCATGGCTAAGGATGAAAGTCGTTTTTGTAATCAGAGCATCGAATTAGAGTGCCTGTATAGGAAAAGTTACGGTAGTTTCTAAGGTGTACAGAAATTACACTGCACGAGCGGAGATGTTTTTACATGACATCGGCGCGTGCTTATCTACCGGAAATTAGGGTATCTGTGAATAGAGCAAAGGAATTTCCAAACTGCTTTGCAAAGGCTCAGGAACCGTGCCGAGAACCACGAAATGCATAAACCTGGCCTGAAGACGAATACGAACCATTCTAGAGATTTAGCTAGTGGATGTCTTTGTAACAAATTCAGTTTCACAGCCAGATTTGTTGTTTAACATTTATTTTTTCGCAACGGTGCAAAATCCCACAAAATATTTCTGAAAAAAGTTATAAGAAGAGCTGTTAACACAAAAATTGCGGTACAGAGGTTATTCACTGGTGAGGAATCAGCTGGTGACAAAAGAAAAATTCTCCCTGCCGCTTTCCCAGAAATGCTAAATCTTAGGGTGCCCTTGTAATTATTAACGCACTGTATTTTCATGTTCGTGCAGAATTCCTCAAAAAAACTAAGGCCTCAAGCAGCGATTACGATGAAGAGAAAGCGCATCGGGAAAGCATGTGCGCCACATGAAAGTTACCTGGCCAAGGGAACGAGGTGTGGCCCTTTTCACGACGGAAGGTTTGCTGGTTGCTGCGAGGGACTTCGAAAACGCTCTGCCCCCAAAAGCGATCCGTCTACTTGTTCTGCGATGCCAGCAGCGGCACAACCGGAGCAACTCGATTGAAGCGTGGTTTGGCATGGTGCCACCAAACGCGTTGCGGTGAACTCGTTCATACGTCCGCTTTCTGAGCTGTTACCTGTTCATGAGTGAAAACCAACGGCCAAAAAGGGGTCCCTTTTGCGTTTTCTTGACGGATTTCTCTGCTTTTTTCGCCACTGGCGTACCACTGAGCACCACCTCGTCTCTCTGAACCCTCCGACAAACTATCGTAACCGCTACCTTTAAAGCTATTCATGCACTCCAGTGCCCACTCATTTCATCAAAGTAAACCGTTGATTACCTTCGGAAGGTCACTCACCTACTAATAACGTCCTTTTCGTCCTCTGTTTTAAGTAGAGCGAGATTCGCGTAACATATCAAAATTCCATCGCCTTCCCACTTCTTGTGCTTTCTAGTCGATACTCTCGCATACAGAACGATGAAACGCGCCAGTTCACGTCCTGTCCAATACTCTTCAGAAGAGGTTTAAAGGCAGTGATCTCGACGGTCCAGAGGGAGGTGCGGTCTGAGGCGCTCCAAAACGCTTCAATGAAATCATCAAAATCAAACCGCCCCCAAACCATCGTGATCACCGTCTTCAAAACGATGATTGCTCATTAAAAATAAACCTACCACTATCCAGATCCAAACTATTCCCGGTGTTCTCATACTCGTAAACCTGCATACTCTACACTCCTGAAGATGTTGCTCTTTATAAAAAAAAACTCTTACCCGCCTAGATAAACAGTTGTGAACAACAATTGAACAAAAAGTCAAAATACGTCATATATTTATAACCTATAATTGCCTCAGATCACGTGAAAATTATACCGAACAACAAATGGGAAAGCTAGCAATCGAGAACTTACTAGGACTAAGAATCTATTCCAATGAAAGCATCTCTTACAGAAACATTCCAATAAAAACTAAGTGGCTAACTACTAAATGTACAGTAGCCAGTGTAATGGGACCTTAAGAAGAACGAATCCATTTCTAACAATAGATATATTTCGTATCACAGGTGAAATACATAATATAAGCATCAAAAAAAGTCAAATTAATAGTGTCCAAGACGTCGAGAATTAAAGAGTTCGAAGCACATCAGCAGCACTAACATTGCTGCTCATCTATTGTTCAAACTGATTAGCCAACAAGTACAACATAACAGACAGTAACGTCTAAAGACGCCACCACAACGACAGTCAAGCTCTTACATGGCCTATAGTTGCCGCCTCTAGAACGAGTTGCGTCTGCAGTACGCTACAAAAAAGGAAAACGAAACGACCACGTCTGCAGTGCGGAAGTCATATGAGGTATGCAAATGAGACCGCTTCGAGAGCGTACGCTCAATTTAAACGTACTGTGGCCGAACTCGAGCTCTAACGACTGTATGCATATATACATGACCGAGAAACATGTCCGCTTCAGACATTGTGAATACAAAGACGCTGCAGATAGCATGCCAAAAAACAGATTGGCAATGCTTCAAATAATACACAATCGGCACAGCCGTGGCACGGAAAAATCAAATTTCCTTTTGAGGATAGAAACGTGCAATAACATCTACGAACAATATTCGAAACAAATTGAATATGTGCTGAAAGTCTCGTAGACTCTGACACACACATAAAAGGTATATCAGGCTAAGGTTTGCAATTACTGCTGAGCCAGGAAAGTCCTTCATGAAGCCCATCCCCGGCAGCGGCACAAGTTGGCTGAACGTACCAGTTCCTGTCCCGTATTCGTGTGAGACCCAACTTGTCTTGGATTTCATGGGGTTTCATCGCTGGAAAATCCATTTTTGAGTAGAAGCAGATTTTTTAACCATTAGTTAAGCATACAGTCCATATCTCGATTAGACATGTCTATGGATTTCATAAAGCGGCCACCGCACTTGACAGGAATTGCGCGGACAAGCTGCTTCCAGCATGCATTGCTGATATCCAGAAGAATGTTGGAAACAGCTCACCCACACGGACTTCTACCAAGTGCGGCGACGACCAAGTCAAATCCATTGACACACTGGTCATTCTTCGAGGTATCTATGAACTGTAAATACAGTCCAAATCTCGAAGTCTGATTGGGCGTGTCACCGGAAATGACGTGGCAGCCACCGCACTTGATAGAAGTTGCGCGGATAAGCTGCTTCCAGCCAGCTTGCTGATCAGCGAAGTATGTTGGAAGCAGCTTATCCGCGCAACTTCTATCAAGTGCGGTGGCTGCCACGTCATTTCCGGTGACACGCCCAATCAGACTTCAAGATGCGGGCTATAGCAATGCAAGGTCACAGAACACCAACTGTTCTAGACCTGATGCTTTCCATATCCCAAGTATGAACAAGGAGAAACACGGCACAGGATAACTCGTCCCAATGTCCAAGTGTAGACAAGGTAAAGTGGCCTCAATGACCGTTGAAATACCGCATTTGAAAATTCTCTCAAGAAAAAACTGGCACGGGCCTAACGAATCGATATGGGCGAAAACACGAACCTTACAGAAATGTGGAAAATCTACACATTGTTACAAAGGCTGCTTTGTCTGAACTAGAGCAGAATGCTAGGGAGTACTAGCGAACAAAAAAAGAGAATAAAATTCGGATGAAGCAACCTAGAACAGCAGCTGGCATCCAGTTTGAGAGCAAGCTTTGCGATAGCACTCGAGGGAATGAAACTGCGTTCGGTCTTGCCTTTCAAACGATTCAAAGGATAGGCTTGCCAGAGGAGCAAAACCCATAAAAAGCTATAATGTTGCAACCCCATTTATAAGAGGGGAAGGGACGAAACATTTATTGAAGAGAAGGAATTGAGACATCGGTCAATTTAACATACAGACATGACTGTAAGGACTGAGGCTTTCCCAAGCGAATCAAAGGAGTCAACAAATATACAAGTTACCCTCCAAGGTCATCTGAATGACTAAAAGAATTCCACATCATTTTACAGGACAGTATGAAGCACGTAGCCGGCTGGCTAACTCTAACGTAAGTCGGGTAGTATGGCACCGTATACTATCCTTCCTCCAATGAAACGCTTCCCCTACCTTGATGCACCTTCCCCTTGGAGAGTAGAAGATGAGCTCCACCATGAGCACGCCATTAAACGGTTGATGCCGCAGCTATCTTTCCCTACTGGAACACTCGGTTCTCTGAGAGGTCGTGTCGCTCTAGGTGTTTGGAGAAAGCAGAAACGCAGAGGTGTGGCAGGTCCTACGACGCAGCCCTGTATTCATCAACCGTAAGATAGCTTTGAAAGAAGGAGAGTGTCTCTACGGGTAACAAATGAATGGTTCTGTGAGGGTTAATCGACTATTAGAACGGATTCGGGCGCTAATCCGCATAGAGGACTGGGAAAGGGTCATTGCCGTGCAATAGTCAGTTCCATCCGAATGATCCACTTTTAGCAGGGAGAGGAAGCTTTAAGGTGCTTGAACCATTTTGAACCATTCCGTTTCCACTTTCACATGCAGTTTAGAGTTCCATTTCGTTGCGAAAAAATAGGACTACTTCAGGCGGCACAAGTCATTATTCCAGATGCCCCCTAACTGAAGGGCGCCCAAACCAGCAACTACCCGTGGAATTACTTTTCCCACCCTCCAGTAGATTAAAAGTGCGTACCACTGACTAGCCCACAGAAGGTCTAAACTAGTAGGCAAATATCAGGAATGAGTCGAAGTGGTCATTCAAATCAAATATGGAAGCAGGGATGGGAGGAGAACTGTAAATGGAGAAAAAAAAAGAACACAGAAAGTACTAGCCTAGTGAAGAAGTCTAAGAGGAGGCACGGAGATGAGAGAAAATGTAAGGCGCGCAGAGAATAAGAGAAGTCTGAAAAGAGAGAGCATACCAGATCAACATTGTGAGATAAGGCAGATATGATATTGAACGGTGGGCAGCAGACCTAGATACTTTTGGTGGGATTTGATCAAAGTCCCCAGCGCCTGGCGTCCTAGTGACACGTTTCGATGGGCAAGGATTGGGCGTCCGCTGCAGTAGCGAACTATGCACCTCTATCCACGGAGTGACTACATCAGTCAGGCCTATGGTTAGCCCGTACTTTGCCTTCAAGAATTTCAGACAACATTGCTTTCTCGGAAAGTTATAGTCCACTTTCGTCAAAATCGATTTGATTTTTTTTACTTCAAATAAGGCTGCACTCAAGATCTCAGCAGCAATTTGAGAAGAAATTAGTCGAAAATAATGCAGCGTAGGATGAGATGCTGTTAGAGGTATTTGGTATTTGGTTCGTATGATTTGCGAAGCCACAATCAAGTTCTCAGCTACTTTTTAGGGTACGCTGTCTATCGTACTGGACTGAAATTAGCACCTAGAGAAATCGGTCCCGGCCTTCAGCTTTTCTGGATGTATTCCGCTATTTTCAACCACGAGGAATTGTATTCAACCCAAAGAGAAGTTTGGCGATCTATCCCTGGGTGGGGACGTGGTTCGTGCGACCCAGAATCCTAAAGTCTGCCAACGCACTATGCTCATGGGACCCAAAGTGCTTCATTCGTTCATAGAAGACCGGAAGAAGGCAAGCCACACGTTTTGTTGCTAATGGACCTACTGCTAGCAGGCGGAGGTTGTTATGAATAGGTGACATTGCCACAGAAACTCCCTTCCAACGTTTCAGCTTGTTTGAAGGGCACATACCGCGACATGGGATGTTGCCTCCAAGGGCGGTATCGTTATTTATCCACAAGTTAGGAATAGGAAAAGGTGCTACGAACATTAAAACGAACTCGCGCACTGACCTTGTGGGCGGAGTTTGCCTGGAAGCCTCGCTATTTTGTAGCATTTCTTTAGAGAACATTAATGTACTTCTTCAAAGCATCATCACTCCCCAGGTAATGAGACCTTCGTGGAGTCCGTGGGCGAGCGCTGCTTACACGATCGAAGCACATTGTGGTTCACCGAATATAATATCTTTAATCTTCATTGCTGATGGGCCAATTACCGCCACTACCTTAATTTTAGAGTGCAATGACCCATACTTGTCCAACTGCATAATGAGCGTTGGAATGCAGCAAAGGATTAGACATTCGTTCCCGCCTAAGGTCACGAAGTGAACGAAAAAACAGCACCAACTAACTATTTACCTACTATTGAGTGGAAATCTACCGCGAATAATTGACATTGTGGCACGTTCAATCTCGTTTTATTGTAGCTCTGCGTCTGTTCATCATGAAACATGATCAAAGCGTCTTTTGATTAGAAACATTTCCCTGCCACGTAATCAACTAAGCATTTTACAGCCCACGAGAAATCTATCTGCTCTTTCACGTCAAGCTGAATTTATTGCTAGCCATGGAACAGTATAAAATTACGGGAAATAAGTGCAAACAAATAATTCACGAGGCACTTAATTCGATTCGAATACAAGTAGCAGAACATGAGCTCCTGTAGTTCACTGATAAGCACAGAATCGCAAAATAAGCTGCATTTATTAGTAGCTAAACAGGATTGGCCTATAGTTAGAATGGCGCTTTGGGCAGGAAAGATGGTGAGCTGCGCTGACTTCCATTCTGCAAACAAGCAAAATGGAATATTCGTAATGTTGAATTGCCAACGGTTGCATGGCGCATCTCAAAGCACGACAACCTACTGCAAAAGTGTATAAATTGAGCTTGGCAGCTTCGCGTTTGCAGTGGCGCGCACAACCCTCACCCTAGCGCGAATAGACCAACACGACTACTGACGATAAGTTTTACATAGGTGCAATTCTGTTCAATATCAATATTTTTCAAAAAGCTAAGTGGCTAAGTCCGTGAGATGGCTAGTTTTAGAAAACAACCACGTCTATGCAGTATCTTCAAAACTATGTCAGTTATGGAGTGAGAGAATTAAGTATTTACAGATGCGCACTTCTTCGTTTGAAGCCATAATTTTCTTCACATAGAGAAGTGCAAGGAGTGGTAAGAAAATTTGAGAGTTCCGAATTGTTTATCCTCTAAAAAGCACTCAAACTTTTGTAAAGTTTCATTTCTTCAAAAATCGCCCCGTTTGGACCGTTTTTTGTGCACAACCGGGTTTTTTTGGCTTTCAATGACTATAACTTTCTTCATATTCACCCTTTTGCAATTCTTTTCCTGGCAAGAACTAGAATGTTAGAGCTTCCTAATAGAGCTCTCTGACGAATACTGAACTCAATTCAAAATTGATGGAGTCAAAAAATCGCCCCGTTGGACCGTTTTTGGAAATCGCGGACCGATTTTTTGCAGAGCGCTGGTTTTTTGGCTTTAAACTGTTATAACTTTCTTCAGATTCAACTTTTTGCAAATTCTTGTCTACCTGAAAAAAAAACTAAAAGGTTAGAGCTTTCCGAAGAATGCTTAATCAGGTTTTGTCCGTTACACTAACAATGAATTTTGACTTGTTTTTGTTTGTTATGTTGTGTTTTTTTTGTTTTTTTATTAGTTTTGTTCACAACCCAGCATGCTTATGAAATGCTTGATCTCGTTTCCAAAATGACCCGTTCAAAAAACCGTCCCGTTAGACCGCTTTTTTCCACGAAAAATTACACTTTTTATTAACGTCGGTCTGTGTTAGTTAGGTGTCAAACTTCACGACTGCAGTCGCAATCGTTTAAGTGAGGCGCGGCGCGACTATGACACATTCCAGAAGCACCGTTGGAAAACAACGCTGCAGCGCAAACCATACAACCAACACAACCCACCTCCCTCGCGGCAGTGATCGCAATCATAATTTCGTATTGCGAAGTCTGCCACCTACCCTGAAGGAAGATTCAGCGATAAATTTTTCTTTTGCTTGAGTTTTCATACCCACGTGGACTTCGTCTACGTCAATTGATAAGATAAGATAAGATCGGAGGTTGAAGAAGGGGTGATGTACGTAATGAAAAGGCAGCCGGCTTCTCCTACCACCAAGTGTGCAGGGCGATGCGCGTCGCAGCGGAAGATATGCGCGGCCCAGCAGGGGCGTAGCTGTGCCGTTTCACGTTCACCCCGCAAACTAATGGGCGAAAATGATTCCCATTTTCGGAATCTAGGCCGTTTTTCTTAGTTTTCTCCTCATCCCTGCATCACTGACCACCTCTACCTGTTTTCAAATGGGCTGTTTTATCGTAAACTCCGCTTTGAGCCGCAATCAGCTAGCGATCGATTGTGCGGTTTTCAAGAAGCAGACAAATATCGATTTGACGTGCGATCGCGCGATCGCAGAATTGCTGATATGCGTTTTTCAAAGTCAAGCTGCAAAACGAATTGCGAGACGGTCGCAAACCAAACGGACTTTACTGGATGGAATTGAAAGCGCCTCCAATATTAAAAAAAATTGTGGAAGAAAATCGATAAGACGTATCCTACCTGGACTTCCATTAAAAGTTTCTGAGACACTACGCTCATGAGAAGAAAAAATGAACACTAATGGTGGGCAAAAAATTGAGTCATGCAAGAATTTGGAAAGATTCGAAATCAATTAAAGTAGAGATCAAATAACGGCAAGCATTCGAGAAAAAAAAAGGAAATTAAAGAGCAAAAAAAAACGAACCGTCTGCGAGATCCTGTTTGTTCGCAAAAACAAGTATTATTGCATCCTTCATCTCTCGGTCATTTATAATACGGTGTAGTTCGACGCGTGCCTCATCAACTCTTAATTATTGACAATTATATAGTAGAAATTCGAGAATTTCATGGGCCCTCTCTGTATGGCTCCACATAGCTGAATTTTTCTAGGCATATAACTGTATCGCTTTTATTTTCAAAAGTGCTACACGGAGATGCACCACATTTTCTCGGGGGGGGGGGGGAGAGAAAAGCTCACCGGCGGCGCGGACGCGAGCGCGTGCCGGTGACGTCAAAATGACGTCGCAGCTGCGGCAGATTCGAAGGAAGGGCGAGCAGTGGCCAGCGCCGCTGCCACTTGCTTGAATAAAGCTGGGTTTCTGGCACTATACCAATTTGTTCAATCAGTTGTGCCGCGAACGAAATGGTTGTTCAGGTACCATCCTTGCCCTAGGAATTGAAATTTCAAAATGTGGAAGAAGTCGAGGCTTCATGTGGAAACCCTTAGGCGTACACTGTCAATAACTTGAAGCTGGGTGTTCTCCGTGTTCGATTCCTACTTCTAGTTATCACACAGTGAAGTAAGAGCACGATATTTACTCAGAGTATAAAAGGATAAAGGATAAAGCATTTGCCGTTGATCAATCCCTTTTTGGGATGCGGCACGCATTCTACTTCCATTTGTACATTCGTAGGCGATGTGGCCTATACAATGACTTGCGGGGGCCAGCCGATGTACAAGTCAGTGTTTTTATCCTCCCAGACAAGTCTGGTACCAATTAACCGACCCCGGAGGGATGGAAGGCTTGGTTGGCCCGGGCGACTCACGACCCAGGATTTGATCCCCGGACCGCTCGCGTGGTAAGCGCGCCACTTGTCCACTACACCACTTCCGCCCTTATTTACTCAGAGTACTGAGTGAGGGAATGGGTCGTGGGCTTACGTATAGGTGACAAAAGTTCTTCACAGGAATGTCGATGTTTTCGAACTAAAAACGCATGAAGGTAAACGTGAGTCCTAATAGCAAATTTGAGTGGAAAAAAATCCATTCCAATGCCCTTTAGGAGATAGGAGTATCCCCTGAAGGGCATTGAAATGGAGGAGGGGACTTTCAAAAGTTTTGGCATTTCTTCGACAGCAGTAATTTTCCAGTTTCTAAATAGCCTCAAATGTTTCCAGCAAATTAATTATGAAGAAAGTTATGAATGTTTGAATGTCGAAAACTCGCGTGTGCACAAAAAAACGGAACAACGGGACGATTTCTTGAACAGTGAACACCTGTAGTAGTGTAAATAATTTTAGATAAAAAGCAATTCGAACTTTTTTAAATTTTTGTATCAAGTCCCATGAACGCCTCTGGAGAGATATAATCTTTTGAAGCCAATTCCAGATTGAACGAGAGGTGAAAACGGTCGATAATGACATTGTGGATGCTGAGTTTACTACAATTGGCTTTCCACGGTGAGCTTACTGTTTAGTGACATTTTTTATGTTCTTGTCTAAGGCTTGCGCATCATTTTCACAACTTTTTGTATCGAAAGTAAGGATCCTGCTGGTCCTGTTACTTTATGAAGAAGTCCGTAATTCCTGCAAGATTTGGTTTTCTGGAAGTTAGAGGACTTAGTGGTTTCTGAAATTAGGGGGGGGGGTTCGTCGCAAGTACAAATACAACTACGTGTATGCAAAATACTGTAGGTTACCTTTATTAAATGAGCGAATTTCATGTAGCCACCGGTCTCCCTACCTGAGCGAGACCAAGCGCTCGACGAATTAACTACCCACTGCCCGCACTTTTTTCATCTCGATGACGGCCCATACATCGCATAAAAATATGTGAAAAGACATAAACAGCAAATACACGGGGCGTACTGATAACCCCTGAGAAAGGAAAGCCGTAAAAATTGATCTGCGCAACGCTCGGCTGACCATGCCCCCCCTCCCCCACCACCTCCTGTCTGAACGACAATGTTCGACGCTATCACCATTCATTTGTGTATTCTTACCAGACGGCATTCCATATTGCTGACTCTACCGCATGCAAACAAACACACCAAACATTACTCCTGACTCGCACACCAATTCGAACATTGTCCAATAAATAAAAAAGAAAGATGCTTCGTTCACTTCATGGATATATCGTTATTAACCGTTTCGCACCCAGCTTTGTACACGGCGGCCACCTTAGCACGTTGACGACAGCGAGGGAACCATGTCGGACCCTGGGGGTATTTGCCGCAACCATTTCATCAATTCCTTTTGCAGAAACTTGACGTCTCCCAGGTTTTTTGCTTTCAATTTATAGATTAGATATTTATACAACAACAATTTTTGTGGTCTACGAAACGCTCCAGTTTAGCAAGATTTGCTAGAACTCAGGAACTTTTCAATTCACCTCAAACTCACACTAACTCTTAAGAAAGAAGCAAAATTGTGAATGACATTTGAATGTTTGGCCAAAACGTTGTGAACGCCAAATTTGTCAGGCTGTAAGAAGTTCCAACTATTGTAGTGGAAAAAACGTATACAAAAACTTCCCAACAAGATCTCCAATTATGCACTTTGTATCTCTGAATAGGCTTTTGTTCAAGCGAAACTTCTATTAAGGAAGCCCTTTCTGTCTGTTTTTGATATGTAAGCTTTCTTGTTTGCCGCTCCCACAAGTTGCTAATACTTTTGATCTACCAAAACGCGCCTTTTGGACCTGCGGTGGATATGAGTAAGGCGAAAAATGCGGTCGCCAAATCGCCTCAATCCCACACGCTCAAAATCGCAAAAACTCGCACTGTCGTCAAGATGTTGAAATTTTGCGTGCTTTCTTTTTCTAAAGCTTGCATAAACACTTTTGTGGTATACTTGTGTCGTTTTAGCCGAGTGTTTCAATGAACACTCTACCGCGTTACTGGAATATGCGCGCCATGCGTGTCATGTGCATACTTTTGTGTGTATATGATAGATCCAAGTTGATGTTACTATAAAAGAAGTGCAAGAATGTGTTGAGGGAATCAAGGGATCGTAGAGGAATGAAATACGACGAAGAAGTTAGCAAATGATATTCGAAATTAATCAATTCTTGTATTGATTGTTTCGTCTGTCCCAAACGCTGTTTTGTTTTCTCATCCGATTTTGCGGAATAGATGTCAAAAATGACAGCTTAAGTATTCGCTGAGCGCGATACCAGACGTGTTCGCTCAGGACCCATTCACAGTCGGTCGTACGATCGTTCGATTGTAACGCACAGCGCTGGATGCCTACCGATCACCAGACGTGTCTGGGGCTGCACGATGGATACGAATCTAACGCTGTGCGATCGTTACGATATACGGCTATGAGTGCGTCCCTATGGTTGAGTTAGAATTTCCACTTCGAGCGTGGAGCAGATACCATTGACCGGATGACCGCATGATCGATAAGTTGCTACTCTGCACTCTAACTGCTGGGCAGGCACAAGAATTACTGCATACTTAGCTGGGTGCACATGGCAGTACATGCTGCGTAATTGCTTGGAATTAATTTCAAAAGAAATTTCAAATTCGATATCTTAAGTTTCCACGCCCATGGAAAGCTCAAAAATATATTGATGGGTTATTTATTTGAAAATGGTGAAGGAATAAAGAAGAAGTACCTATCTCTATCGGCTGCGTCCAAAACGAAGATAAGGGCTTGAGTACCAGTATAGTAGTGCCTCCACAACGGCCTGATTTTATCTTGTCCACCTACGTCCTGAACGAGGGCTCATTATGCGTATATTGATTACGGAAAGTGTTGCCGTAGCGAAAAAAAGTACTAATACTGAGTGATACACTGTTCTGAAAACTATACTAGCCTAAACGTCGGTGAGCATACTTACCCATACGTTGAATTTTACATTTTTATATGTAACTGTTTCAACATTGAATCCAACAGTCGGAATTGTGGTTACGGATTGACCAAGCTTCAGTTTGTACAGGATGGCTAAAACGCAAATAAACTGAACATAAATGGAAAATTAACTCTGAAATGGCACCTATAAAACTCACTGGTTTTTCCAGCCGCATCCAACCCTAGCATCAATATCCTCATTTCCTTCTTGCCAAAAATTTTTGATAAAAGTTTCCCCATTGTTGATGGAACTGAAAGTATAAAAACTAATGGAAGACTGCCCGTGCAACACAAGCTGCATAAAGTTCGGAACATTAAGCGAGTTCATCAGCAATTTTTGTACATGTTATATTGAAATTCATAGGAAGGCATCTCTGCTGCTAGAGATAAAAGTGCCAACTTGAAGAAACCTCTAAACCTCACAATGGTTGCAAAGACAACAACGGACTTTTGAATGAGCTTGACAACAAACAGACAACAACGCCAACAACAACAAAACATCTTGTAACAAATCGAAAATTCCAAAGTAACATGAATGAGATCTTTGGCATGTGAAACCATTTCGTTGACTTGTGCCTGAGACTAGAAAATATACCAGAGAAACAGGTAATTCGTCGTGTATTTGTTTGCGTTCTCTGTGTACTACATGTCGCTTAAGCCCTGATTTGAGGCGTTCTCTTCGGCTCGGCGTTTCAAAAAATTAATTTCATGTAGCGTACTAATCATCAGAAAGGCGCTCGTAATGCTGGAAAATGTTGTCTGAAATCATACAATCGCGATGTCACCTAATTATCGTCTTCCAATCCGCACGAAAGGAAAACCTTCACCAAAACGGTATTACTGGAGAATGGATCGGGTTTTACTGTAAAGAAACCGTCACCTGATTGCACTACGTCAGTCAAAAAGTTTGGCAAATAACTGAAACCAGAAATTAATGACGATGACGGTCTAAGACAATACCAAGAAGATGCCAAACAAAAAGAAGTGATCGATTGTCGTCTTTTAGTATAGATTCTGCGAGATTTTTACAAGTTGCTTCCAGAATAGAGGCTGTAGAAGACCTTCACTAAGCGTAACCACATGGATTTCTGCTCGACTTCGATTATTTACATAAACACAACGTTGACCACGCAACAGAAAACATTTTCTATGGGATGGAGAGCGTGGGCAAAGAGACCTTATATGCACGAGAAAACCCTCCTCAATTTGGCTGTTCGAATTTGGCTCTACTAATTCCTAAGACTCACGCTAATGAAAAAGCAAATATAACACCGACATGACAGAAACAAGCGACAATTTGAAAACACGACGCTTCATCATTGCGGGCGAACGCAAACTGTCACTAAATGTTACTGCCTCTTGCTCTCTGACCCACAGGCTAGAGCACAGACGGCGATGGCCTCTAGTGAATCAGCGGGTGATTTACGCATGACGCTAGTTCAACGGCTCTCGGCGCTTTCTCGGACAAGTTCAGTGCAATTGAAAAAAGAATGCTTGGGTTTCGTCCAATAAGGGGGGCTGGCGACAGTTCTTGGCGGCTAAAGAAATTCGAATTTTTGCAAAGAGAGATAATCCCCGGCGTGCGCTAACCATTTCGCTTGATTTTACGTTCTACCCACACAGCTTTTCCTCCCCTGCAAAAAGTGTATTTCTTTTCATGCGATATGAAATGCCGCAACCCATGCACCCTTACTGGACGAGACCCGAATGCTTTCATATTTGAGCTCGGGCAGTGAAGTGATTTTCACAAAATGGATGTATGGAAAAGGGGAAAGGGAGTGGTACGGGGGGGGTAATTGGACATGTCACTAAAAACTCAAAAAAAAAACGTGAATCCTATGAGGGTTCTAACGACGAAAACAGTGAAGTTGCAAGTGGCATTTCCAAGATGGTGCATAAGTTCTTGGGATCGCAAATTAATCTACCATACGCCGTTTTCAGGCCATACAAGCCTGTCATCTCCCAGCGCTTGGTTAACTGGTAACAGATCGCTTACGGGAGTAAATCTACTTATAAATCCATTTCCCTGGTCCGCCTGCATTGCTGGACCAAACTGCATTCGAATGCTACTACGATTCATAATGAAGTTAGACATGCGCGGGCGCATTCCGAAAAGGGATGATCAACCACCGTAATGCGTTCGCACTTTGACCAATTGCTGACCTACGACTATCGTGTTGGTAGGGAATACTCACCTTTTAATGTAAACAAAGAAATTTCACTAATAAGCTCATTTTCATTCAATGGTCAGAATCTTCCGAAAAATTGGTTTTGTGCAAAAGCGATTAGCGCCGATTTGCACATCCTCGAGGATTGGGTATTGTGGCAGTGTCATTTTTGTTATGTTAAAAGGAATCTTCCACGGAAAAGCTCCGCCCTGTCATTTACCACGAGAAAACGATACCTTGATCGATTTGTCTTGTGTGTAGGATTAGTATTATCGAAACTAACGCTTATGTTCCGTTCTTTTTGCTATGCTCATGAGGCTAGGGGCCTAAGGTATCGTTTTTCTGTGGTAATGGAGGCGGAGCTTTTTCCGTGGAAGATTCCTTTAACGTACTGGTGTACTATCTAGTGCTTCCAAGTTGTAGCAGAGATTGAGAACTTCTCTGATTTCCCTGACTTTTTCCAGTGTGTATCGTAAAGTCCTAGAAATTCGAAAATCGTGCACTTTGTCAGGGCGACGGACATGGCTCGTCCGGGATCGCACGGCAGATTGCTTATCGGGAATTTTCAGCGGTTTCGGAACCAAATTCGCATGCCGTTCACTAAGTGGCACAAAACAAATCTGATCAAAATGTAGTTGTTATTTAGGTTGTTAAAAATTCGCATTTACTTGAACGATTTGCTACTGACTGAAGCGACGATTCCAAGAAAACATTTTCTTAATAGCCAATACATAGAGCCATTCAAAAATTTCTTGCCGCTTTGTACAAAACCAGTTTTCAAAAAGTTATGGCTGAGAACTGTGAATTACTTTTGGAAAAGAAAAATGGACCATTCCAGCAGTTTCCTTTTTTACTCTACATCAGCGAAAGTCCTCAGTCCAAAAGACAAAACTATTCTTTCCCAGAAGGCCCATGGATTCCTAGTCTCGCTGAGTGAGTATGTTGCAAGCGTAGTCAATCCTGTAACGCATGGGTCGATTCAAACAAAGGAATCGACTTCCACCACCGTCACTCATTTGATAACGATCACTCACTGAACAATTCAAATACAGAAGTGTACATATCTTCTCAAAATTCTCGACTAGACTAAAACATTGATTCCCAAACCCAAAAATAAAGTAGTTATTACTATAGAATTAGATGAAATAGTGTAAGCAAAATCACATATGTATAAAACAAGAAGCAAAGTATATTACATCGAATTGAAATTCAACATCAGTATAGGACTCTACTTCACTTGATCTTCAAAGTCATTTAGAGACTTCAAGAGGTCTTAGCGAGATGTTTCATAGTTCAGATTATCGTCAGAGCCTATCAACCACCTGCCCCTTCTTGGCTGTAGTAGGGCTCCTTCGCTTGTGTAAGACGCTCATTCCAATCTTCAAAAGCTTAGCGCTCATGCGCGAACCCCTCTTAAAATGAGTTCCACGCTGCATAAATGTCGATATCATAGGAGTTAACTTTTATGTGCTTGATACATCACGCCCGCAAGCGGCCGAGTGCTCTCCGATTTGCTCCGTCTATGAGAATAACCGGTTTTTCGTATTAACACATCACTATAGCAAGATTATAGTGATCTCTAGAAACGCCAATGATCAGCAGTCAAATGAAAGTGCCCATAAATGCACTCGTTTTGGTTATTTGTTCATCACGGGTGCTGGCGCTGTAGGTAAAGGCAGCGATTACGATAGATTTCAAAGGGGTTTGGAGGGGACGTGAGGGTCTCAATAGTACGCCAATGGCGAAAAAAGCAAAGAAATCCGTCAAAAATAAGCAAAATAGTACCCCTTTGATTGCCCTTTCATTTTCGACCATGGATGAGCGACGGTAAAGAATGACGTTGTTCGGACGTGTTAACCCCGATAGCCCATCGATAGCCGCCATCATGCCAACAAGCATAGTGTTTTGATTGATAAGGCATTACATGGGCAAGTTGGAAGATACAGCCGCTAAAAGGGAAATGATCTCCCAAAATGAAAAGCCAACAGCAACAGCTCGCCCAAGTCATCAACTGAACTAGTGGGCGTAACGCTGCTGGAGGCGGAGTGCTGCGGAAGGTCCTGCTCAGCAACCACAGCACCTTTCGCCGTGGAAGCGCCACACATCGCTTCCTTGGCAGCCAAGTAATTGCTCCGTGTGGCGCAGGTTCTCCCCGATGCAAAAATTCCTTATCGTAATCGCTTCCTTTAAAGGGCACGTCGTGGTCAGAAATGTTTTCTTATAGTCATGTTCGAATGTGCACCTCCAAACTTGGAAAGCTACTCAGCGTAAAGACCCACTGTGGTTTCCGATCCCGTGCGATTGCCTCTGTACATACTAAACACTCCGTTTTCCTATGGATTATTTTTTTAGAATGTGACTTATTGGATTACTGTATGTGGACGCTTTGGCCAAGTCACTCGTTGCTTCTTGGTCTTATTCTGACTGGTTACTTGTTGCAGCCTTATACATATAGCAAGTTCGAAAAGAAAGACAGGATCTGTCAATCAACATATGTTTCGTGGGTGGTAATGGCATAGCACAGGCTGGGTGGTCACATCTGTTTGAGCTGACTGCTTCTGTAGTTGGTCGACGCGTAACCTTCTTCAATTGGTATTTGTCATATACCGAATCTAATGGTAAGTATACTCGAATGCACACTGTTGATTAATGATGCAGAAGTTGGCTATCGACCTGGTGGTGTGAAGATCTCGATGGCACTTTCACGGGCGTTGTAAGGTTGTTAAGCGAGTGCATGGCAGCAAGGCGGACGCATGTAATCCACTGCAATTGCAGAGGTTTATGAGGCCATTTCGACAAAGATGTGGAGTTTCTCGACGAGCGAACTTGTCACAAAGAATGTGATTTTGTGGATTCAGGGTATACAAAGTTAATTTCCCAATGACCCTTGGAGAAAATTCCTTCATGGATTCAGTATGAAGCGTTGATTGAATGGTGCGATAAGGTGCTACCTATGCCACTTGCAGGGCCCGTACACTTCTGAACTTGCCCCCCACTTAAAGGCTCTATTTGAAGTTCATTAAACTGTTATAGTAACCATCGGCAGTTCAGACGGCACTAAGTACAGCGTCCTATGCCTGCAACTAATAGTTTGAAAGTGATAAAAGATAAATTTCAGTGAACGCTTCTTCAGACGACCAAGGGAACTTGTCCACCCTTTACCCACGATTTTTGAAAATTCAGTGGATTAGAACTGCTACTAAAATCGGGAATAAAGGAAAAGCGATTGGTGCACTCTTTAGCAGAACGCTAAAAGCAAACGAGTCTGAATAATCTTCAGCACTTCCGCGTGCACTCCTTCTTGTGAGGTTCCCGGAAGTTAGTTTCAGAAGAATTGGTGACTCACAGAGAGCTCGGACTTAAATGTTTGTGCCACTAACGAAAAAGTCAGAGTTTGCCGCAGTTTATGGTCAGTATATGAACTGGAGGAAGGGCAAGCAAAAGTCATTTTGCTCACAGCACCCATCAGCTAATTTTACGTCACAATGGATGACCCATTAAGTAGAAATCCCGTTGCAAAATATTTAATGCCCCTCGGTAAGGAGAAATAGGTCCCTGATGATTGTTTTCATCGCCATCCAGATAGGAGGCCTTCTATCGTCGGAAATGAACTCAAAGAGGCATTTTCTACTTACCTGAAGTGGCTCTTTAGCTATGTAGAACGAGTCACGCAGCTTTCCAGTGATCACGCCTGTGATTTCGTAAAACCCCTGCTGACAAGGAAAGGTCAATTGGTCAGTTTTGAGCCGATTTTCTGAAGGAAGTTATAGGAGGAAAGCACAATACTGCTCCTAACTTTTGTAACATCTACGCGTTGCGACGGTTCTGTAGCGTCGCAAACCGTCGCACCATTATAACTTCCTTGAAAGCGGGTAAAATGGAAAGATCTTTACAGCAATAGACTCGCCTCTCTGTGGCGAGTCTAACCATGTGTATACCTACTAATATGCTTGAAATGACAATAAGTTATTCCATGAAAACTATTGTCAATCCCTCGTCTGACTGTCTCGCCTCTCCTCATTCCCATTATCTCTCCAGTCTGGCTCTTATCGTTAGCTACCGCCTTCATGATTTCACAAAGCCTTCCTTCGAGCTCTTCTCCACTTCCTCGGCCCCATTTTGAACCCACCAGGGCCCTTGAGGTATGCCTCCCCGAACAGAAGAGGGACCCCTCCCTGGTAAGGTATGCTCTCCCCGAAAACTCTCGGGGAAAGGGCCACGCCTCCAGTTCTCGGGGATTCTCCCCGATTGACATGCAATCGGCGAAATATCCTTGCAATTGACATGCAGTCTGGGAGACATACCCGAGAACCGATGCTATTTTCTTTCCCCGAGTTTTCGGGGAGAGCATACATTACCAGGGAGGGGTTCCTCTCCTGTTCGGGGAAATACCTTACGGCACCAGATGTTATGTACGTATATTTCCCACCTTGCGCCCATTGTGTACAGCAAGCGATTACAGTGTTCTTATGCCTACAATACTGATACTAATTTTTGTTCAATCGACGGTTTGCGAAAACCGTCGCAAACCGTCGCCTCGCCATAACTCTTGAAGAAATGGTTCGCGCGATTTGAAGTTATACCAGCTGATAGCTCTGCTCGAGATTTACAAGATGCTATATTTCAATTTTCGAAAGAGCTTCATCTAGGATTGCAGTAGTGGTAGGCCCATTATGTGACATTCCCCACTTTTAGAGGAGATGTTTTGTGGAAACCTGAGAAGATAGCGAGGAATCTCTCCACCGGCGTAGACTACGGTTACTTTCTGTAGGAATTAGGTAAAATATTTGGTCGCAGGAGCGTTCCTTCCGTGGTGTGACCCCAAACATCACTCCTCGTCATGCCCTTGTGAATGATCAGATTTTTTGCTTGTTCCAGATGAACTCGGAACCTGAAATGTGCACCATTCGATTTCCCATGAAAAATACTATCGAATGGTGTACAACACAGGTTGCACACGAAACTTTGTTTTTCACCTTTTTCTCCCCATTGGCGATCGTCTTTCCAGCCCTTGGCGGCCACGTGCGATTCACGTGCACCTCGCCGACCCGTTACCCTTCGCATCTCTCAATTGACTATTTAATTAATTACTGCTTAATTATCATTCTGGAAAGGTAAACAGCTGATATTCAAGTCAAATTTTTTCCCCCTCGACAACTCCAGAGCTAATCTACTGAACTCAGCAGTGATAGAAGGCTGGCTAGACTGGACGGCAGTGCGGTCGTTACTCGATCCCCTGGCCGTGCGTGTGGAAAACGCCGCTCTTGCCACTCCGTCAGCTGCATATAACCAATAATGATAAAGGATCCTACTTACTATAAAGCGTTTCGTCTGTCGTTCTGTCTGCCGTCTGTCGTCTGCCGTTCTGTATGTCTGTCACGAAATTCCCTAACTTCTGGGGATCGGCCTGGAGAGACCGGGTAAAGTGTGGGATGGGTGGGCAAGGTCTCGCGAAGTACAACAAATTACAGCATTCCAAGGCAAGCCCCGTCTACAATGGGCGTGGCGTGAGGGACTTGGGAAAAACGTAGGTAGGTGTGCATTGGTAAGTTAGATCGAACTGAGGAGAACTAACCCGGGTGGGCGGGCGTTCTCAAATTAAGCAGTGCCAAGATAACTTCGTTAGGAGAAGGCTACAGCAGTGCGAAAAAAATTGGTGCAGGGAAGCAGTGTCTAAGGTAGTCCCGGCATACATGATGTAAAGTGGAGGTCCCGCCCAAAATGGGCGGAGCGCGCTCTGATGTGTACGGCATTTTCTACAATTACTCATAATTCGGGCAGAAGTCTTAGGAGCCAGAAAAAGGTGGATAGAGATGGGTGGAGGAGTGGAGGCCAACTGTCGGCCTTGGGTAAGTCCTGGACACCAAGAGAAAAGTGGATCAAGTCTGACTACGAAGGTGAAGTTAGTTGCAATGTCGGCGGAGCAAGCAAAAAGTGGCGGCGACGTTTTGTAAGAAAACTCTTAGCCGGTTCAGAAAGAAACCGGACCCACAGCGAGAGACGGGGATGGGTAAGGAGTCGCATAGGAAAGAGACAAAATGATCGGTGGCGTAGCAGCACAAAGTTGTAGATTTTGTTGAGTGGTCTTATTATGTATTTCTAGGGGTTCCAAACATCGGCAAAGCTGGGAGGCAAGGAAGAAAAAGATGGGCAATTAACCCCAATGGCAATTGACTTCACCTTCATAGTCAGATCTGATCCACTCTTTTTCCGCTCTCCAGGACTTCTTCGAACCGAGTTGTGGATTTTTTTTGGATCATGCATGCCCCCCCGATATGGTGCCCGTTCCACCGACAGTAACAGTTGGCCTCCTATTCCGGTATGATGGATCTCATTCAACACTTTTCTTTGGTCTCCAGGACTTCTTGGAACCGAGTTATGAATTTTTGTCGCAAACTCAGCCCACTTTGATCATGCCCCGCCCAAGGCCGACAGTTGACCTCCACTCCTCCACCCATCTCTATCCACCTTTTTCTGGCTCCTTAAGACTTCTGCCCGAATTATGAGTAATCCAGTTCAGCTCCGCACGCAACCGCGCGCATCACATGGTAGGCTTAGTGAAACTGGACAACTTGCTGAATATTAGGTCACGTGACTGAGAAACTAATAGTAAGATGTTTGGAAGATGTGTCACATGAATTTTAAAGGCTTGTCCAATTTTGCTGAAGATTGTCGCGTAATGCGCGCAGTAGCATGCGGAATGAAAATTGCACTTATCATGACTTCGTAAACATTTAGCATTGATATCGAGCTCGGGCGATTTAGCGGTTTATAGAATTTCCACAATTGAAGAATCGGTGTGTAAGTGAAATATAAGCAATCAATCAGCATCTAACCGAGCTATGATGGAAATTGGAAATATAATGGAAATTCGCTATTAGTCCAAGTTCCAGATAGTTGAGCAGCTCAACTTTCTTTGCTTCTTTGGATGAAAGGATAGGAATGGAACATATTCACGTGCTAGGAACCTGGTTCAGCCAAACTGAAGTGCACGCTTAACTGTCGCTACTTTTATCAGTACAGTTGCCGCTCATACCACTTTCTGTCACCTACATTCAACCCTCGCCACCTTGATCGCTTGCCAGTGAAAATTGCAACAAATTGGGAATCATTCCTTGTCATTTGTTATCAGTTCATACCGTTCGCAATCGGTGTCCCGGTCCCAACCTCCAGGCAACGTGTAGGAGCTAATATTTACTGTCACCACGAAGGCTGCAACGAAATTAGCAGTACTCAAAATCCTAACTTCCTTATCAACCGTTATCGCTTGTTATCACTTCTGATCATCCGCTATCCGTGTTCCCGTCCCATCCCCTATACCACATGTGAGAGCCAAGGTTCCAATGTAACCGCAAGGGCCGCAACGAAACTGGTGGTATCCACACTTTGACGCCCCTTATCAGTTCTTATCAGTTGCTACCACATTCGTTCACTTCACTCCTTTTGGTCCCTGCCTCACCGCCCATAATCAATGGGTGAACATCAATCCGACGTCCCTTTATCAGCTCCTATCAGTAGTTATCACTTCCCGCCACCCGTCATCAGTGTTCACCTCTGGCCCCCTATATATCCTAGAAGTTTGAGCGCTCTGGGTTCAAAGGGGGTGAAGTTATGAATTTCCGGTCAGACACACACACACACACAACCGCTTAGCCGATTATATATACCAGTTTTGCTTCGCCCGCTATCGCGCGCATCACACGGCAGGCTTTAGCGAAATTGGAGGACCCATGGAATATCAGCATGAGATACTCCATTAACCATCTCACTATTGACTGTGTTAGACCCTCCACAGTTTCACTGAAGCTCATCGAGAATACGCGTGATAACGTCTGAGCTGAACTGGCATATTTATCTCACAACTGTAAACATCCAGCATTTTTCTTGAATTAAGATAATTTAGCGGTGAATAGGATTGCTGTCAGTCTCAAAATCAAAACGAAATATGCTATTTACAGTCGAGATCCGAAAGTTGGGGTAGGCGTGTCACCGGAAGTGACGTGGACTTGATAGAAGTTGCGTAGATAAGTCGTTGCCAGCATGCTTTGCTGATATCTCGCGATGTATATTGGAAGCCCCTTATCCACATAGATTCTATCAAGCACACGTCACTTCCGGTGACACGCCTACCCCAAGTTACGGATCTCGAGTATACATTAGTGAAGAGCTAAGGCTTATCATTCATTTACATTCACCATTATTTAGAACCCCGAAAGGATTAGCGGTTTAATGAGTTGGGGCTTTCTTGACAGTCATCATTCGCTGAAGACTTGTTTTTTAAAATTTATGCAGTCGAATTCTATTAAGTAAGCTGGACATATATATCGAAATAATGTGCACGTACCTTTGTTTGTACTACTACGACTTACTACAATTTGTAAGTAGGAACGCTCTAGTGTCAACGCTGCGTAACGGAACTAACGACTTTTGCGTTCTGACGCGCCTTATCAGCCCTTATCAATCGTTATCAGTTTCTGGCACCCACCAACAATGTCCCCGTCCCACCCCACATAACACTTGTAAGTATGGTTGCTCTGGTGTCAAGCGAGCCAGGCAACGGAATCGACGACTTCAGCGTTCTGGCGCGCCTTATCGGCCCTTATCAATCGTTATCAGTTTCTGGCACCCACCAACAATGTCCCCGTCCCACCCCACATAACACTTGTAAGTATGGTTGCTCTGGTGTCAACGCGAGCCAGGCAACGGAATCGACGACTTCAGCGTTCTGGCGCGCCTTATCGGCCCTTATCAATCGTTATCAGTTTCTGGCACCCACCAACAATGTCCCCGTCCCACCCCACATAACACTTGTAAGTATGGTTGCTCTGGTGTCAAGGCGAGCCAGGCAACGGAATCGACGACTTCAGCGTTCTGGCGCGCCTTATCGGCCCTTATCAATCGTTATCAGTTTCTGGCACCCACCAACAATGTCCCCGTCCCACCCCACATAACACTTGTAAGTATGGTTGCTCTGGTGTCAACGCGAGCCAGGCAACGGAATCGACGACTTTTGCGTTCTAGCGCATCTTATCAGCCCTTATCAGTTGCTATCGCTTTCCAATCATGTACCACCAATGTTCCGGGACCGCCCCACATAAGACTTGTAAGTATAGACGCTCTTTTACCAATATGAACGGCAAAACGAAATTGGCGATGCTCGCTTTCTAGCCCCTCTTATCAGCTATTATCAGTCGTTATCAGTTCCTATCACGTACCACTTGTGTCCCCATTAACATATTTAAGAACCACTGCGCTATCGTTACTGTATGCGACTTGCTTTCCGTTCAAACATACACACACACACTTCAGAGCCGAGCGATTTTTGGTTATATGCAGCTGACGGAGTGGCAAGAAGCGGCGTTTTCCACACGCACGGCCAGGGGATCGAGTAATCGACCGCACGCCGTCCAGTCTAGCCAGCCTTCTATCACTGCGAGTTCAGTAGATTAGCTCTGGAGTTGTCGAGGGGAAAAAATTTGATGACTTGAATATCAGCTGGTTACCTTTCCAGAATGATAACTAAGCAGTAATTAATTAAATAGTCAATTGAGGGAGAAGCGAAGAGTAACAGGGTAACGGGTCGGCGAGGTGCACGTGAATCGCACGTGGCCGCCAAGGGCTGGAAAGACGATCGCCAATGGGGAGAAAAAGGTGAAAAAACAAAGTTTCGTGTGCAACCTGTGTTGTACACCATTCGATAGTATTTTTCATGGGAAATCGAATGGTGCACATTTCAGGTTCCAAAGTCCATCTGGACAAGCAAAAAAACTGATCATATCACAAGGGCATGACGAGCAGTGATGTTTGGGGTCACACCACGGAAGGAACGCTCACCTGCGACCAAATATTTTACATAATTCCTACAGAGAAGTAACCGTAGTCTACGCCGGTGGAGAGATTTCCTCGCTATCTTCTCAGGTTTCCACAAAACATCTCCTCTAAAAGTGGGGAATGTCACATAATGGGCCTACCACTACTGCAATCCTAGATGAAGCTCTTTCGAAAATTGAAATATAGCATCTTGTAAATCTCGAGCAGAGCTATCAGCTGGTGTACTTTTCAAATCGCGTGAACCATTTCTTCAAGAGTTATGGCGAGGCGACGGTTTGCGACGGTTTTTACCCGTCGCAAACCGTCGATTGAACAAAAATTAGTATCAGTATTGTAGGCATAAGAACACTGTAATCGCTTGCTGTACACAATTGCATGGGCGCAAGGTGGGAAATATACGTACATAACATCTGGGGCCGTAAGGTATGCTTCCCCGAACAGGAGAGGAACCCTCCCTGGTAATGTATGCTCTCCCCGAAAACTCTCGGGGAAAGAAAATAGCATCGGTTCTCGGGTATGTCTCCCAGACTGCATGTCAATTGCAAGGATATTTCGCCGATTGCATGTCAATCGGGGAGAATCCCCCGAGAACTGGAGGCGTGGCCCTTTCCCCGAGAGTTTTCGGGGAGAGCATACCTTACCAGGGAGGGGTCCCTCTTCTGTTCGGGGAGGCATACCTCAAGGGCCCTGGTGGGTTCAAAATGGGGCCGAGGAAGTGGAGAAGAGCTCGAAGGAAGGCTTTGTGAAATCATGAAGGCGGTAGCTAACGATAAGAGCCAGACTGGAGAGATAATGGGAATGAGGAGAGGCGAGACATTGACAATAGTTTTAACAATAGTTTTCAAGGAATAACTTATTGTCATTTCAAGCATATTAGTAGGTATACACATGGTTATTGCTGTGAAGATATTTCCATTTTACCCGCTTTCAAGGAAGTTAAAATGGTGCGACGGTTTGCGACGCTACAGAACCGTCGCGACGCTTCAGAACCTCTCAACGCGTAGATGTTACAAAAGTTAGGAGCAGTATTGTAAAATCGATGGCTTCCACTAAATATAGAACGCATTTCAAAATTTTATTGGGAAAATTTATTTCGTACATGTTGCTTTCAACAAAGGTTACATGTCTTTTTGCAGTTAGCTTTCGCAAGACCAATTCTGCCAGGATCAGTTGAGGTGCACCAGCCCCAGTTCACGTAGTTGGCGCAGGTCGTAGGATTGTGGCGGTCCTTGCACTCCTGAGAGGCGATTTTATTCAAAACAAGAGCAAAGCTATAGCTGTACACCTACATGAAGGCTTAAACCTTCGGAACGTACATTTTCAATATCTGCTTGAGTAAAGGTGCTGAGGAGCATAAGAGCGATGAGCACGTAGAGAAGCATCGTCGTTAACGGTTGTCACCAGGACCAGGATGTCGTGTGCACAATTCGCTGACCTTTTAT
>MU882662.1:0-15848 GCA_036418205.1 Ostertagia ostertagi
CGCTCACCTGTGTTCCATACCTACAGTTGTAGGTGCACGAGGTGCTGCTTGAAATGCTTGAAAAGGCGCTAGGAGCTCGGACCCGCAATCCACTCCTTCGTCCGCAAGCCCCGCCTTCCGCTGTCGGTTGCCACGTGACGCTGCTTGAAAAGCGCGGGCGCATTTGAGGCAGCGGTCCCATTGCGGTTCAATGTCATTGGCACTGGAGCAACTGGAGCTAGGTTCGTGAAACTCGTCCAACACGCCCTTCTCTATCCCAAGGTGGAATGCGGCTGAAATAGAGGAGGTCCTTATTCGTAATCGGGGGTTTCTCTTGCTTTATTCTTCTTTTCCAGACCACTCCCCACCCCAGGCTTTATTAGTGAACGCGCTTCTACACCTCCTTTATCACAAAGCTTGCCTTTCAATCATCTAGAGGTCTCCAGGTCCACTTTCGAGGGGATTTTCTTGCACGGGATGCTGTTCAATGAAAAGCAAATGCAATTTCAGGATACTATAATCTCATAGTTTCGTAGGACTGCTCTATTTTACAGCGTATTTCGAAGCTTTTTACTCCGTGTGATTTCTCTTCATAGTTGCTCTCACCTTCAAATCTCCTTACAAGAAAACTATGTTATTGAAGGTGCTGAGAGTTGAAACGCGGGATACAGGGTGTTTTGTCACGATTTACAACGGACTGATAAGATTTTTATAATTATCAGTACAAAATTTGTAGCCATGCGAACATTGCCCTTACACTTCTGCTCACGAATATGGATGGACGAATAAACCTATTATTCTGGCGGCAGACAGAACCAGCAGTGGGATGTACAATCTTCTTATACCTCTGAGATAGGTTTTGTAATTGATATTACATAGTAGTTTGTGATGATAGCTATGACTACATTTACTGAATCGACGTGTAACGGAAATTGATTAATACCAATTGTTTTACAGCTTATTATCGCCAAGTCCACAAACTTCATCCTATAGTTCTGCTACTTGAATTGGAAGAAACGTCAAGCCCCAATCCGAGTTTCCTAGACGCTATCTCATACTTTCCACTTATATTTTGGATGCAAGGAAAGATTTCAATGTGGGCATTTTGACGTTTTCGGCCCCTGACTGAGGCAAAAATTTTCATTCTTACTGTTACAGAATTGATAACCTTCTCCGAGCTGGCGTCAGCAATGCGGAGCATGTCGTTGTTGTTAAGGAGTTTGCATCATTGGCCGAAGAACATCTTGCTGACTGCAGTACCAGCATAAGGTTGCAACAAAATTTCACAGGTATTGCAGCGCTAAACCCTCTCAACACACATTTTTGTGGGGGGGCCTTCCGTTAAGCAAAGAGATGGCTACGATCAGAACAACTACAGAAATCGGCTCATGCCGCTGAACCAGTTGGGAGGGCAGGGAAATACGATTGCATCTTCGTTATGACGGGAGGCACTTTTGAGCGGGAAGCCGGTATTGCGCGGACACATTTGGCATGTTGAGTCGCACGGTCGCAAATTGTCACCCTGCTGTGGCCGAACAACTCGTCGCGCACGATTTGTTTGATTCCTGCTTGGCATTCAGCGCAAGACGAAGCGATCCGCTGGTTTTAGCATCTTTGGGGCTCAACGAGATTTTGGTGAGACTAATTATCAGACGGAGTCAGTTCTAAGCCCTAGTAGTTAAGTGATATGGACGAGTTGTCGGCGCGCGAGCGGATGTTGGTGATGACGGGCCTCTGCGCTCCAGATGCATGGGATCGCGGCGGATAGGTAACGGGCGACACTTTGTGGAGCTAGTCCAAACATTGGAGCGGAGTAGGTAATAAGTAACGATCATCGAGAGTACTTTTTTGATAAAAGACTGGTGGATTGTCGAAATTCCTCACACTTTCCCTCATCGATTCCACTTTTCTGGCACAGTTATACCGCCTGGGAGTTCCTCCACCCGCATAGGGTCTGGATCGAAGTAGTCCAGGTTGCTTGCTGGTCGGACCGTTTTCGTTGGACGGTATTGCAGGGCGGAAACTGTGGAAAGCATCTCATTAATTCACATTCACGCGCAGCTGACAGAAATATTTGAAATGGTCATGACGTGTATGATCGCTTCTTTCGTGTTCTCAAGTATTGAGGAGGAGAAGGAGGTGCCACCACCGGCGCAACTAGAGGTTTTATTTTCATGGCCGTCGATAGAACAAGCAGGGAACTGAAGGGTCCGTAGGCGGATGTAGACTTTTGAAGCCAAGACGCATTTGCTGCGAATCGCAGAGTACGAGAGTTGCACCCAGCGATCGAGCTGTGTACGCGGACCTTGAACTAGTGTGCGCGGAATCACGAAGCGGGATGTGTATAAAGCGACTAGACTTTGTTTGGAAGTGGCGATACTCCCTCTCGTTTGCACGTTGATTCTCACTACTTTCTTGAGCTCTCATGCCCTCTCACTCTCTCATGCCCTCGCGAGCTCCGGGAAATGGCGAGAGTCAATTTTCAAATTGAATCTTCAAAAGTGTCGAGTCGCTGGTACACGTTCGAATCGCTGGAGCACAGCTCGATTCGCTGACGCAACTCTCATATCCCGCGATTCGCTAGCGAATCGCTGGATTCGCAGTCTGACATCGGCTTAGGAGGATGACGTCGAGCTTGGATCAACGAACTTTATATTGAACAAACAACAAATCCTGCAAACTACGTTGCAATACCAAGCAAATACATATACCACATTTCACTACACACCCTACAGAGCTGTGACAGCGCGGAACACCCCTGTAATGGTTGGTTGGACTATGCGCAATTTTGGGTAGTGAGTTGTGATATAATAGATTCATTGTTCATTGAACTCACGATCCTAGTGGATCACCTAGGAGCTAACCAAGTTGTTGTCACACCAAACCAAAAAAAAATCACATCAAACGCCACCATCTTGCTGTTGTTGGTCTTCTGGTCGAAGTGAGAAAATTGTGTGAAGAACAATATACATGTTTGAAATCACAATCCAAATTATTCACTCGAGAGCTATAACGCAATCTATGCATTAAAAAGAGGTTAATACCACTAGTTGCAGGATGTTTCCACAATTACGAATGATCACAGAACTCACGCATACGAGTAATATGCGTTTCGTGCAATTCAGCGCAAACAATCCTTATTCGTTGGCACAGTCCAAGTTTGAAAAGGTGAGAGCACACTTGTTTACAGTATAGTCGAGCTGATGAACTATGTGAAAAGGAAGGAACCTGCAAGGCTACTGTTTCAAAATACCCCAGGAATGGTTTGTCACAGGGAAGCTGGGAAACTGGGCTCAAACAGGAAGATTTCCTATGTCTTTAATTATTCATTATTAGCACATAGCTTCATTCCGTTGCAGCCCCATTCCATTCGTAGGCTAGCGATGGTACTATTAGGTACCGGATATCTTAGTGTCGTTTTTTCACCACGAGTTTCGGACCACCAATATTTTAATTCAGAATCCGGGGAGTGAAACAGCATATTCATCGAATGACTCATTAGCACTTTCCCATTTACCAGTATGAGTGGAAACCTCGTACGATTAAAGCTAGGAATTTTTTGAGTCGAAAAAGAGAGGTAGGTCGGTTTTGACATCATCTGACAAATCATCCCTCTCACTTGCTAAAAAGTTAGGCCTGGACAAAAGAAGTATACAGTTAGTTAGAGTAGGGTCTGCACTGTATGGTGGAAAAGTTAAAACTTACCAGCTCAACTGGACAATTTTTCCCGGAGTCTTTTTTGTCACATAGGGGTCAAAAGCGCACCCTTTTCGAAAAGCAAATGAGCACATTTTATTCGAATTTATCCAATAAACTTCGTAATTTTAAAGGGTTTGTGCATCATCGATCAGTCACTGCTAAGGTGTCCTACCATTTCAGCACAAGACTGCTGCGGCCCCGTCCCGATTTAACTAGGGCCACCTTTTTGAACGACGATTGCGGGCATCACTTCAAAGACTTCACTGTCTTTTGAGAAAACTGTGAAAAAATAACTAGCATTTTAATGGTTAGTATTCCCTCCAAAAATGCAATGTTGGTTCGATTTGTAGCTCTCAGAAAGAATTTGAAGCATTTGGTACACATGCGAATTTGCACACTGGACCCAGGATCAAAATGAACTATAAAAATTGGTGGAAAGTTAAATTATGACGCAACAACAGGAAAAATAAGCAACATGTTTCGCAGTATTAATGAGCAAAAAGAATTTCTGAGATATCGATTTTCCATGGTAATCGGCCCCAAAACTTCCTGAACTCAGAAAAGCGCAATAAGAATCCGGGTGCTAATGTACATCAGCTGATGTTCAGCTGTTCACCAATTCCTGACATTAGTTCCGGATGCATTTTCCAATTATGACACAATGGGCTATCGAATAGTGAGTGTGAAGCCAGGAGAAGTCCAATTTCATTGAACTCCAGCTTATCGTACACTTGCCCTAGTGCTGCCCAGTTCATACACAATCAGTAGACAGAGACTGAGCCAACATTGCGCTGATCTTCTCTCCTGTCCTCCTTGCAATATCGTCTATTTCAAGATCGTCAAGCGTATATGTTCGTTATTGCGGTTCTATTGTTTTGTCGTTCTAGAGTCTATTCCAACTCTTAGTCAATACTATACTTATACTCGCTGCTTGACTTTGGAACCTCAAATGTGAAGTTTTATGGATTCTTCAATAACACTCAACAACTATATATGGTCGACTTTGTGATGAATCGTGTACAAATTTACGATAGGATTTGATCGAGTCGTTACAGCAAGTTATGGAGAGAACAGAGACGGCACTATTGAGTAGACGACAATATGTTAATGTAGCACATACCGGGATATGTGCATAAAACTTGTAGACAGGCCAGCAGTTCAGGGCGGCCTCCATGCCACTTTTCTCACATATGAAAAGCACGAATGATGTGTGGATAGTGCATGAAGCAGAGTGGGATGCCCGCACATATTGCTTCATGTTGGTCTTGAAAGTACATAGAATTGCTTCTCCAACAGTAGTGAAGAGAGCGAGCATAGCAGTTTCCGGGTTTGCCAGCATTGCTGGCTCCGAACCAATTGATCAACCAGAACCCAAACCCGGCAATCAACCCAGTTGATTTCACGCCCTATGTCATTAGCGCATCTATCCCGCGAAGGGCGGTCATAGTTAGCGTCAGGCGGCGATGCTAGCAATACTTTCCCGAGGGACTTATTACCGTTCTGTTTCGAATTACGAGCCTCTTGCCATCTCTGTGAGGAGTGCCACCACGCACGGACGTGATGCAAGGGATGGGGCTGATTGGGCCTGATTCCGACCTATGCCTTTAACTGAGCAGCACTGTTGAATGTCTGTGATACGATCGGGAGAAGCTATGAAGTTTTACAGAATCTTAACATTTCTTTTTCTTTTCCGAGATGTACTGATGCTTTAATTGCTTTCTATTCTTTTTGAGAATTTTGCGTTTATTTACAATCAGTGCGTTGATTTCAGTATGAGAAGAAACGAGGGTCACACATGCCTTACATGTTTCGCCTTCCATTTGCGCAAGGTGGAGTGTTTAGCGCCAACATGTTGGATAGGTTACTTTATCAGGTGACAATTCGTACAGTATACAGTGATGTGAATCGTTTCGAATACGCTTCGATTTCCCAATTTTAAGGCCATAATCAAGCCGTACGTCGTAACGCTAACGAGACTACTACTTGGGATCGATCAATCTTCCGGAAGTGGCTACCTTTCCTCGGTATCGCATTTTTCTTTTATCTTACCAAGAACTTCCCGCTTAGCTCAGCTTAGTTTACATTGGAATGCCACAAAAATAATCCAAAGAGCTATTTTCCCTTTAAAAGAGTGACAACCCCTTTGCCGACGTCACGAACATGACCCATAAGTTGAGGCGATTACTTTTCACATTACTGTCATGCAGATACATAGGTTGAGGAATTTTTAGTGTGGATTCAATTTATTTCCTCTGTTATCAGTAGTGATCCATCTATAATAATTGCACCCTTGTGAATTTTTCGAAGGATCACAGACTGTAGCACCAATTCATTCAAAAAAAGATAATGAGATTTTTTCAATCATCAAATTCCTAAATGAAAAAATGAGTGGCAACAAGGCCCTTCACGTCTCACCGCTCATTGATTCCAAGCAGGGCAAGATGGCTAGTAAAGGCCACCTGTCATTGTGCATCGCTTCTTGAGAAAATATTTCGGGAATTGAGTGCTGCAGATGATCCCGGCAGTTTCGAAGGAGAAGACGGAAAAGATCGACTATGATAAACCCAAGCGCTGGACAGCGACGTCTCAAAGGAGGTGGCTGATGCGGATTTCTGCCAGCCAACGTGAAATATTCGTGGGTGGCCGAAAGCCGATCGTAATAACTTCGTGGGTGGCCGCAAAGGCCTATCGCTAACTATATCCTGACGTAGACAGATCGGAAGGGGAGAACAGTACTGCATAAATTGCTCAAGGACAAAGGTCCTACGCGCGCCGCAGAGATCGCAGTGGAGGCTAGGACAAAATAGAGAGAGAATCACTCACTATTCCACCGTTTTGCTCGAATTCAATGGATCTAAACGGGAGGTCGACTGGTCTTATTGAGATGCGAAGAAGGTTTTTATGCGCGAACATATATTTTCTGTTCATGCAACTCTCTTTTGGCTGAAGTCACTCAAGCTCATTGGCCAAGGTGCAGAGTTTAGGAAAGGCATCTTTTTCATGGTAATGAGCTGTTACGACCTATTGCGTCAAGTCGCGCTATTGTTGTCATATAACTGCTAGTATTGTCTGTTGTGCGGCGACATGAATATTTTCCTAATATACAAGGGGGGGGGGGGGGGGGGCAAAAAAAGAGTCACTTCTCTCCACATTCAAAACGCAATTAATCTCGAACTGCGAAACCAAATCAAATGAGCCCAATTGCATATTAAAGAGCACATTCAAGTCTATCAAAAGGTTACATGACAGCCTTCTACACTGACGACATCAGAAGATTTTCCCACGGAAACATGGTTCACGGTACGAGCTCAACGAGGTCGTCGAGGTACCATAGACCATTACGACGTCCCTGAAACGCTGGTCAAAAGCGGTCTTGCACAGTCACAGCTAGTGTCTCTGGGAAGCTATTCACCGCTTAACCGATTGAAGAAATTAGGTTGCAGCTTCAGGCCGGACACGTTTACGTCACTGGGTGGGGGGGGGGGGGGGGGGGGGGGGGGGGGGGGGGGGGGGGGGGGGGGGGGGGGGGGGGGGGGGGGGGGGGGGGGGGGGGGGGGGGGGGGGGGGGGGGGGGGGGGGGGGGGGGGGGGGGGGGGGGGGGGGGGGGGGGGGGGGGGGGGGGGGGGGGGGGGGGGGGGGGGGGGGGGGGGGGGGGGGGGGGGGGGGGGGGGGGGGGGGGGGGGGGGGGGGGGGGGGGGGGGGGGGGGGGGGGGGGGGGGGGGGGGGGGGGGGGGGGGGGGGGGGGGGGGGGGGGGGGGGGGGGGGGGGGGGGGTGGGGGGGGGGGGCTGGTGGTCGTGTGAGTAGGCGGGGGGGGGGGTGGGGGGGGCATGTCTGGTGTGGTGGGGGCGGGGGGAAAGAGAGGGTTGGGATTGGATGTGTGCGCCAGGTGAGGCATTATGGGGCTGACTTTGGTGGTGCCAGTCCCGGGGTCCCTCCGAAGAGAAGCCCGGTGCTAGTATCGATCACACCAAGACTACCAACCTTCCACCCTGTTGAAAGAAATTTCAACAAAGTGACAATTTTCGAGAATCTTTCTTACTGGAGAACTCGATTTCATTCAAGGGTTTTTGTGAGTGATTGAGTGACTTTCGTATTAAAATCCCCCTTCCTGCTGCCATCCGTGTAGCTAGGCCCTTTTGTTGCGGTAGAACCTGTCCTTCAACGGCTACTGTACGATAGTGCGATAGAAATCTGCTTTTGCTGAGGTTATTCCTGACTCAATAGGCTCGATATTTCGCTGTTTTTACGGACTGTGAACTTTTCAATATTTTCGAGATGGCGCTCCATGCATCCTCTATTCTTTTGATTCATTTTCCGTTGGGTCATCAGAAGTTTGACCCCCTTGGCTTTTGATTTGAAACTGCCATTCTACTTGCTGCTCCCCTCTTAGAATGTGATCCCTTTTTGGCCTAGCAAGACTTTTAGGAAGGTGGAGATGCCAGTTGATATCAAACGCAAGTATTTCCAGGTAGTTGTCACTTCTGATGATCTGTGGATTAAGACATATGGGCAGCTATACAAAAGATTGTGTTCCTCTGGCGCCAATATTCCTTTAGGAATATTCAGAACAAAGAATATGGACACTAAAACGGTAATTTCACCCATTTATCCTCGCTAGCCTGCTGAATTTACTTTTTCTTAACTATTATGCTTAGGTTTCGCATTGAAATGGAAGAGAAGTGTCACTCGTTAGATGCGTCACAACTGGAGTCAGCTCGAGAACGACGAAAGGAGATGCTCAATCACATAAGAACCAGAATGCGAAACATGGGAATGACGGATGATGAAGAGTGTAGGTGTAAGATGATTACGGCACAATGAACTTCATGCACAGAGAAAAACTTGGTCTTCATTTGCATTCAATTCAACTCCCTTGACGACCAGGATTCATTAAGGATATAATGATAATAATAACACATTTATATAGTCTTCATAAAATCCTATTATTTAGGTTGACCATTGAGTAATATTAATACCGGCCGTAAAACACTTAAAGCGAGAGATTACGATAAAGTGCTTGTGCGGCGTGGAAATACATGCACCATCAGAAGCAGTAGTCGAAGGCCCAAGGAAGCGAAATGTTGCGTTTTTGTGGTCAAAGGTGCGCTAGCTGCAGCGTACAAGGCTTGCCATTCCTTCTGAGCTGCGCACGCCTACTGTGCCTGCGCTAGCAGTAGCTCCCTTCGATTATCATTTTGATGGGTATCCGCTTTGAGTGCGTATCCTATAACATTCCCATGGAACGCGTTACCAATCAAAGCATGGCCTTTGCTAGTATGATGGTGGCTATCGGTTTAACATGTGCAAAAGACCTCTTTCGGTTGCTAGCTCGTCCATTATCGGAGGTCAACGGGCAAAGAAAGGGGGTCCATTTTGCGCGTTCTTGACGGATTTCTTTGCTTTTTTTCGCCACTGGGGCATTATTCAAAGTAAGCAAACCAGCCCTTCTAGTGTTTCTGGCGGGGCCGTATGCGAATTATGTTGCGGAGGGGATGGTTCCCGCGGTTGACGGCGAACCATTCAACTCAGGTCTCTAAACCCCTCAATTTTGCATGCATACTCAGGCTAATCCTTTAAGAGAGGATGGAGCGCGTGCAGGTTCGTCCCTCTGCAAGGCTTAGTCCTGGGGTAAGCAAACCAGCCGTTTGGCAGAGAGCTGCTGGACCAGCTGCACCACTTGCGTCATTACTCTCCTACCGTACCGACCGAGTTCAAGTAGTCCGTCGACCTCGGGACCCCATCCCCTCTCCAACATTCAGCATACGGCCCCAGCAGAAACGCGAAAAAGGGCGGGTTGCTTGCCTCGCATTATACAGCGGCATGGCCAAATTCCACGATGCAAATCCATTAATCTTCACCTGCCTTCAGTATTCTACGATTCATTAAAGATTCCTGGAAGACTTATGTTTTATGGTGATTTATAGTCTGACATTAACGGAGAAGCGGCCTAAAAAGCATAAGTGTCGCATACGCGGTGGGCAACCTCCCAGTACCTCAGCAGCTCGCCAAGGCTTCCCATCTGTAGCTACGCCTCTCCTGCGCACCTCACAGGAGGTGCGGACCATTCCCCCGGGGACTAAGGGGACTTCCAGCCGGCCGCACACGCGGAACTACACTGGCTGGGCACAACGCGTCCTGACCCATAACCTTAGTACACAATGCCCACGGCTACACGTACAGAGTTAGGGTAAAACCACAACATTATACAAACACAACACATATATTTACTAATACGTTTATTATATACGTAATATGTATACCATTGCTCGTCAGACTCCCTGAGTCACCTCACTCATGGGTGTGCCTCACCAGCTGGCTAACGTATTAAACCCCCATTTGCTCGGATGTTACACTTCTAGGGGGCCCGCACGGTCAGCGGGTCCGAGACGGGGCGTGATACCAGGCTGCTCCCAGACGGGGAGCAGGGGAGGGACCACGACCAGTTAACGGGTGGCGCTCCGCAACCTTCCAGCTCGGAGGGGACATCCCTCCTCGCCTTCCGGGGCCTCCTCGCGTTGCCCGGTGAACACCGACCAACCCCTGGATACCAGCATTGGGACACGTATTAGACACTTCAACATTAGCACCTCAACTGCTAGGTGGCTCAACGCCATGTCATACACTCACCTGACAGCTAGGTAGACATAGGGGACGTCCGAGGCAAGGCAGGTCACCGCTCGCCGTAAGGCACAGACGACGACTGCCCGCTGGCACTGACCGTAGAGGGCGGAGCCAATGACGCAATGGGCGCATTGCGCGGCGCATTGCGCATTGGCATCCGAGCATGAATGGGCCGGGGCGCGCGGTGCGCCCACGGGCCACCGTCGCATCCGCGACAATTAGGGAAGTGAAATGAAGATGCCCCGCCATGTGAATTCTGTGCTTTATAGGCACGCGGTTACTCGTTCGAATATCTTTTGTAGGGTAGGTTTCTCTCAGGATGGATGGTTGAAGACTGTAGGTGTAAGATGTAGGCCCATTTCAATATAGTAGATGAATGAGGATTGATTTAGGTAAGTTAGACTTACAGCTCAGAGTATGTAAATAAACACTGATTTTTTCAATCACTCGAAAATTTTCAGCTCTTGACTGCACGGATGTCGTGGAGAGCAGTAACAGGATTTCCTTCGTCATAATCAATCCTACAGCGGAATTGCAGCTCGAAGCTGGCGATATTGTGTATGTTGCTCAAATTTTCTCTCTTGAATTTCCTCCACCGAGTGTCGCGCATGGTGAGTGGTACACGATGTTCATGGCCAAAGCAAATCTACCTCAGCTTCGATATTCTTGGGGATTTTCCTTTAGCAAATCGTATACGGATGCTAATTACAAAACAGCCAGTACTGGGTGTATACTTCAGTAGGAGAAGCTGTTCTAGGAAGTAACCGAGAGCCTTGCAAACGGGAACTTGTTTCCTTCCGCAAACCGCACCTGACCACTATGCATAACTATAGCATATAGTTAGCGTACTGCCTAGGTCTCTCGCTCTGCTTCTTCGAACATTCAACTGTCGCGACGAACCATTTGTAAGGTTTTATCGCCTTACTGCCTCGAAGCCATCTTCGTAATGTACATTGCGTCCATTGCCGGCTATTCTTTGCGTAAAATTATTCGCATTTAGCAATGCCGTACTGACAATGCTGCGCATCTACCGTTTCAAGGAATAGTGTGCACGTTAGCAGCGGGTTTCTCGAGTTCAAAGTATTCATTATACAGTTTGTAGTCTACGAAATCAGTTTGAAATTCCTCTATTTTCCGCTAGTGAAAAAGTTTATGTCATTATTCGTTGGATTTCTGAGCTCACTTTGGTCGAAGTTCGAAGAAGGGAATCTTACCTGGTGGTTAGACAGGGGGACCCCCAACAATGCGGATCGCCACGCATTTCCCCAAGGGTATGCTCCGGCGATCTAGAATGTCTCCTCCCGCGGCGCTATCGGCGCGGCACGCCCACCGACTGGCTAACCACTCGCCGCAGGTCTCTAGCCGTTTAGCAGAGAGAGCGTTAGCGTTGAAGAGGGCAGCACGATGAGAGTCGCATCAATGCGGAAATCAACGGGCAAGGAAGGGGTCCCATTTCTCGGGTTCTGGGCCGTTTCTCATGGTTTTTACCACTGACCACCTCTTCCCTAGTTTTAATGAGTTGCCTTCTAATCGTAAACAACGCTTTTAAGGATTCCGACTAATATTGCTAATACAAGGAATACCTAATTGACAAAATTTGCAGGTACGTGCTGTGTAGCCCTGTGAAAGAAGACGCAGGCAGCAAGCAGACGAACCCTAAAAGAGGGCTCCGAAGGACACATCACATCGAGGAGATGACATTCGACAGCAATGACAAAAGTGCCGAACATATATCATTTGATGTTCTGTCGCTCCCATAGTGATCTAAGCGTTCTGCAGAGATTTTTGCCATAATATTTGAAACGTTGTAATTCGGTGCAAATTGCATTTTCTTTCGGTGCTAGTAGTGCATGAATGTTAACCATGTGATGAATCTTACCAAATTTTTGACGGATCGTCCCTTAGAGGTGCTTTCTGCGAGACCTTGACCTTGCTCTCAGATATTTCATCGTGTACCACCACTGCTGTTCGTTTGTTGCTGTTTTCATTTCTTCCTGTACATAAAGAACTACCTGGAAAGAGCGTAGTAGAAACATTGTAACCTGCGTAGAATATTTGCTACGATTCGCCCAAGGGATGGTACAAGACTCTAAGTAAGTTCTGAACAAAAGCACTCTATGGTTTTCGTTTGCCACTTAATGCTAGTGAATACTAGCGTTTCTCATTAGCAAAACCCCTGTCTCTGCTTATCAGGGTCAAGCGTGCGTTGAGGAATCCTCGACATGTCACAGGGGGGGGGGTCGTATTGGCCCGCTGGGGAAGAGATCGGGCCCGATTGATGCAGTAGGATCATCGTCGGAGGACAAACATCAAGGATCGAGTCGATGCCAGAGTATTTCCAATAACAATTGATTCCGCCCACACAAAATCTTCGTGATTTAGAGGTGTCCGCTTAGCAATTCTTAGTTACTTCAGTGTTTTATCACCACACAAGTTAAAGAATCCGAAATTCGCACGTTTTCCAAGGGATATTTTCTTTCAAGTAGTCCTCAAATCTGAAGGGATGTGAAGCACACGGCGCATCCCAGAGTGGGCCCAGTTGGTTGCGCGCGCTTCAACTACGGCTCTCTGGAGAAAGAATCTCAATTCAGGAAGAATCAAGAGGATTCTGAAAGGGTTCATGTGAAATTACAGGGAGGAGTACCATTCAACAAGAAACGCAGCCTTCAGCGTCAAATTCACAAGCATGTAATCGTCAAAGTTGAGACACGCTGAACAGTTTTACACTTTTTGAAGAGAGAAAAGCACGAGGATTTCGAATCTGCTCCTACTTTAGTATGTAATCGCCCCTGAAAGGAGCTATAGTCGTTGGAATAGTGCTAATGCAGCGAAAAAGTACCTTTCGGCGGTACTCGGGCAAAAATCCTCAACGTGGCCATTTTTTAAGTACTGGACGTATGAAGCTGCTTTAGCAACCGTTTGATAGAGAAAATCTTCTAGTTTTGTATGACGTATCAACTTTTTGAATTTGACGGAAATGAAGCAAGTTATTGCTTCGGAAAGTGTAAAAACTCGTGCTCATCGAATTTTCCTCGTTAATTGATCTAAATTTGTTATTTCTTATAAATTTTTGTAATTTCAAGTACTGATTAGAAAGAGCTCTTCACAAAACTTCCAAATCTGCTTTCAGATTGAAAATTCGTCATATTTGAAGAAAGTTATAATCATTTGAATATTTGTTCAAATTTCAATAGTAAATAAGCTGCTCCACGGTCAACGCCAAAGATCAGTCAGCACACAGCTGGCTAAGGCGGGTACAAGCTTCTTTCAACTGAAAGGGGGAGGTGTAGATTGAGAGCATACTCTGTGTAGTACTAAAATTTGGTAAAGTCTTGCGAAGGAAATAAATAAAGAAGAGATGTTGTCATAGTATGCCATTTTTAGTGACTAGTTTGTCGTTTTTGCTCCGTTTCTCGTTTGCTCGTTTGGTAGGACTCATCAATAATGATTATTCTTTGACTTTTTCACTTTTGTACTTCTTAAACGAATTTTTCGGTGGACGGTGGGGTAGCAGGGCTTTTTTATGAACAGTTTTGGTGGAGAATTAAACAACTTTTTCATAGTTCGGCTTTTGAAGAGGGTCGTTTCATGGACTTCGGCCTCTGGCGGAGGGAGGGGGGGGGGGTCGTATTTCCAAATTTTCCTCGACGCCTCGCTTGACCCTGCTGCCTATACCGCCTTGTAGAATCAGTCTGTGCCCTTTAACACGTTGACGACAGCGTGACGCGGTAACGCGTCCCACTTTGCGCACCTCGTGGGACATTGTGACGCGGTAACGCGTCCCACCCAAGTCATCCCTTTTTCTTGCGCTTGTGCGACTTATTCCTAAGGTCTTTGTACTCATTCTATAGGTCATACATTAGCATACTTAAAAACCACATGGCTCACAGAAAGGCCAAATATTCTTTAGTTTGGCAGAGGTTTTCCAGACCTTACGGATATGTCTGTTCAGTTCATTCCTCGTTTTCTTTTCAATAACGTAAACATGTTGATAAAAAGGAATAATAGAAGCGAATACAAACCTATTCGTATGGGAAGATATGTGTTTTACTGAAACAACCACGTCCAAATTAATTTTGGAACCACTAAAGGGAAATTAAGTAAAATTTCCCTTTTCATGGCCTTAACACGTCATTTCGGTCAAACTTCCATTACTGTAACTCCTGATAAGCTAGACAGATCGAACATCATTGAAAACATTTCATCGCATCTAAGTATTGCGGATTTACAACTCAAAGGAGATGCCCATTCAACAAGAAACGTAGCCTTAAGCGTCAAATTCACAAGCATGTAATCGTCAAAGTTGAGACACGCTGAACAGTTTTACACGTTTTGGAAAGAGAAAAGCACGAGGATTTCGAATCTGCTCCCACTTTAGTATGTAATCGCCCCTGAAAGGAGCTATAGTCGTTGGAATAGTGCTAATGCAGCGAAAAAGTACCTTTCGCGGTACTCGGCAAAAATCCTCAACGTGGCCATTTTTTAGGTACTGGACATATAAAGCTGCTTTAGCAACCATTTGATAGAGAAAATCTTCTAGTTTTGTCTGACATATTAACTTTTCGGATTTGACGAAAATGAAGCAAGTTATGGGTTCGGAAAGTGTAAAAACTCGTGCTCACCATGAATTTTCCTCGTTAATTGATCTAAATTTGTTATTTCTCATAAATTTTTGCAATTTAAGTACGAGATTATGAAAATTCGTCATATTTGAAGAAAGTTATAATCATTTGAATATTTGTTCAAATTTCAATAGTAAATAAGCTGCTCCACGGTCAACGCCAAAGATCAGTCAGCACACAGCTGGCTAAGGCGGTTACAAGCTTCTTTCAACTGAAAGGGGGACGTGTATTGAGAGCCATACTCTGTGTAGTACTAGAATTTGGTAAGTCTTGTGGAGGAAATAAATAAAGAAGAGGTGTTGTCATAGTACGCCATTTCTAGTGACTAGTTTGACGTTTTTTGCTCCGTTTCTCGTTTGCTCGTTTGACAGGACTCGTCATTAATGATCATTCTTTGACTTTCGCTCTTGTCCCACGAGAGGTGCAAAAGCACAAAACGCGCGATGTCGTTAACGTGTTGAAGGAATCCTTTCCGCCGAAATCCTCGCATTCCTTCTTGACATGAACAGGTCAGTTGTGACCACTGGAAAAAGCATACAAAGTTTCAAACATGAAGATTCAGTTTCCGAAGAGAAAAAAACGTACAAAAAATACACTATGGACAATCGTATAACTTCGGGCGGACCAAAGCGAGCATGGACAAATGGCCTACCGATCCGTCCTACGTATCAGGCGACGCAATGAAAGAATCGGATTAATCGGGGCGCGACTTTGGAGAGTAGAGCAAATCGATCAATGGAATAGGATGGAGTAGAGGAGTAAGATGTGAAAGCAATGAAGCAGGTCCAAGAACCAAGTGGAAGCATCCCCGCCGCCAGCATTTGTAACAGATGTGCGGCGGTTCTTTGAACGCGTAGTAGCCCTTCCAATTTTTCGATTTTTTTTTTACCAAAACAAGAGCAAATTCCTGTTCTTTTCATTCTTAT